>CBVK0100043952.1:11319-29553 GCA_900067695.1 Picea abies
TTCCAACTTTAATTTCTTAACAGTTTCTTCAGAAATAAGGTTTGCTTGAGATCTAGTATCAAATAGAGTATCTATCTTAGTATGCTTTGAAACAACCCTTATGTGAAAAAGTTCAATTCTTTCTTTTTCTTGTTGAGTTACATTGATATTACTTGAAGAACTAGTACTTGCATTAGAACCATTACCTTGATAACCCATGGTTGTGATCTTTGTTTCATCACCCGAATCAGAATCTAAATTATGCTGAATGGTTGCAGCAGTCTTTGACTTCCCTTTGTTGTTGTTGCCAAACTTTTTGGGTCGGGTCTTCTTTCAGGATGAAGTTTCCAACAATGGTCTTCATCATGGCCATATTTTGAACAATGTTTGCATGTGAATTTTTCTCCCTCTTTCTTAACAACAACATTCTTTTTTCCATTGCCCTTGAACTTCTTCTTTCCTTTGTCTCCACAGCTGAAAGGCTTCTTGTTACCCTCATGAGTTTCATTCCTTCCTCTTGCTTCCAAATGAGTATCCTGAACACAAACTTCATCTAGATTTGAAGGATTAAACATGAGTATAGTATGTCTCAAATAACTATGTAAAGCTCCAATGTATTTGAGTAAAGTTTCTTGAGATGACAAATCTACTTCCAAAACCAAAGCTCTTCTCCTAAATTCTTGAGTAAAGCTTTGCACACTCTGTCCTTTAGCTTGTCTAAAATTTTTCCATTCCATAGTAGCCTTTTGCTTATATGCCAATGGATAAAATTGTTTTTTAATTGCAACAGTAAAATCATTCCAAGAAATTAAAATTTTACCATTCTTTTTCATGTCCTCCTGAGTCTTGGATTCCCAATAAAATGAGTGCTGCACTATCCAATCTTAAAGAAGAAAGCTGAATTTTGGTTTCATCATCTTGAATTTTTTGTATTCTACAATATACCTCAATCTGACGTATCCAATTATCTAATTTCTCAGCATTAACTTCTCCATTGTATATTGGCAATTCAAATTTAATATCAAGCTTTAATGAAGGAATTTGCGAAGGAGTTTTACCATGTCCCTTTGGAGAATTCGGAAGAGGTCTTGAATTGGTAGAAGAAGAAGAAGAAGAAGAAGAAGATGGAGGAGAGGGTGGTGGAGAAGCACCATTCCCTCCATTTCCGTTTGAAGTTTTATCACCACTATCTCCCTTATGCTTTGAAGGGTTGGAGCCTTCACCTTGCAACCCTGCATTCCTTTCCATCAAGATCTTCATCATCTCTCTCATTTCCATGACAACCTTTCTGAGATCTTCATCTTCTGCAGGAACATGTTCATGACTTTCTTCATGAGCCATACTTGGTGAATGCCTCCTTGAAACTTGCGGTCATTGTAAATGCTTCCTCCTTGAAGGATGAGAACTTGGCTCCACAAGTTGACCTTCTCCTCTTGTGAGTTTCAACCTTGTGAGCATCAGAAAAAAAAACACTTGCAAATAATCAAGTCTTCAAAAACCTATGCTCTGATACCAACTTGATCTAAAAATGAAGAAGACTTGTAATCTTGAAAATATTTGCAAGTTAAATTTACTCATTTAATATGCATATAAACAACAACATAATCAATGAACATAAACACATAACACAACAAATAATAAAGGAGTTCACCCCTCTCTTGGGCTACATCTTCTGGCCCAGCTTCCAATGGATCATTAGTATTATTTTCTCAAAGTGATAAAAAAACGTGCTTTAAAATGCTCAAAATGACCAACATACTATTCCAATGGCTTCAGAGCATCCAAAAACCCCTAGCTGGGCTTTTTCGGCACCTTGTTTGGCCAAAAAATGAAGAAGATAGGCTTCCTGGAAGTCCCCCCTTCAAGCTTGTTGTCTCTGCATCTACAAAACGCACCCTTGTACATTCAACCTAGCACACACTATTTAAAGCGTAAAAACCCAACACCGAATGCAACCGCGCCAATGGTGCAAACTGTAGGACGGTTATGGGCGCGCCAACCCCTAACCACTAAACTCGTGGGCACATGGGTCATCCATACGACCGCGGGCTATCAGAGAAAGGGGCTACGTTCAAAGGCAAATAACAACATAACAAGTGGCGGGTCGTTCAACCGTTCAAACCACAAATTAAAACCAAAATGCGCCAACCGTTGCATATGATATGGTCACATGCGAAACCGGGGGCTAGCTCCATTTGTAATACAAAATTCCCATGCGTGCAATATGGTATGGTCATATGTATAAAGCAATACGACCACGGGTCGGGGCTAAGCCCCGACCCGACCCCCCGCCGTATGCAACATTACACGAATTCAAATACAATACAACACATATATCAAATAAGGAACAATGCGTGGCCCGTTGGTAGGGCAGACTTTGCAAAGGCTTTGACCATTGGGGAAGGTCCGGGGTTCGAATCCCACAGACTCCATATAGTTTTGAATCAATACCCAATACAATGGTGCCACGTGACAGCCCATGATTGGGCCATGTGGCACTCAACCACAAACCAAAAACTGCCACGTGTCAAAACATGATTCGTCCAACTATCAACCAATCTGAAATTGCCATGTCACCTCTGCCATGTCAACGTACGATCTTTGCCACATCATCCTGTACGGACTGCACAATCAGCGTCCCTTTTTTTTTCCCCTATTTGACGATTCGAACAGATCGCAATATCTCTCGCTCCCGACGTCCGTTTGAACCCAAATGAGTTGCGTTGGGTTCGTAACGACGAGGCCTACGCTCTCGTTCGATTTGAAGCGATTCCGAGCACTTTGAATTTTTGAGCAAAATTTGATCCCCTCATCACTATATTTGTCCCAATATTGAGATCGAAGGTGCAGATTAACGAGTGGTTATAATAGTAAAACAATCAATTTTTTAATAAATTTTCGGGTTTTTGAAGGTCATGAACTTGCAAGGCAATTTTGAGGCCCTAAATGACGTTTTTAGGAAATGAAAACCCACGAGAACATAGTATATCAAGGTAGACTCTATCTTTGTAGCTTAAATAAAAGAACTAGAAGAGAGCTATCCAACAAGCTATTCCGAGCGCAAAAAGAAACTCGCATTATAAAGTTAGAGTTGAAACACTGGAGGTAAAATTTCAGGACCAATTTACTTCCAAAGGGCATAACTCATTTCTCAAAAGTCCATTTGAGGAACAAGAGTAGTCTATGGAAATCTTATTGAATTGGGAACTAAAATTTCCAAGACAGTAATCAAATAAATTTATGAAGTAGTAAAAGGGTGGAAATCGTAACTTGTAAATGTTGTAATTTTTCGCTCAAGACTCGGAACGAAGCATGGGTACATCCATTGGAGAGATGTTTAGGAGGATAATATATTTAGAGCATTAGATTTTGATTTGGTGCATTGTATTATTCATAAATTTATGTGAATAATAACCTGCAAGCTAACTAATAAATATTTTGCAATATGCTTAATTCTAATCGCAATTATTGCATGCACATTCTTGCAGAATTAGAGATACAAAAAAGAAGACTCCAGTTCCTACATGAGAACTAGAGATATGGAGGATGCTCAAGGGTATTACAACCATGAAGAATAAATTATAGGTTTTCATGTCAGCATAGGTAATGTTGAGATTGAGTCTAATGGGAGAAGAGATGGGAAGGAACCTTTAACTATGAGAATCCTGCAAAAAGAAGTGTAGAGCTATAGAGTCAATAATTAAAGGATCATGAAAGTTCAAGAGGAGATACTTCAAAGAATGAATATGTTGTAGAAGCAAGTCAACAAAGATTCAAGCACAAGGAAAGAATCTAGTGCCAAGAAAGTGGAAGTGTCTAGGTCTCACGATAGGAGGAATTATCATGGAGGATTTAGACGGTTAAGGACTATTAGCAGGCACCAACATCATCATTCCCCAAGGCACTTGACCAGAAAAACATATGCACGTTCAAGGTAAAAAAGAAACCTAAGTATATCTCCCATCAAACTCCATAGAATGATACATTAGTCAGATAGCTTGCAAGGGGAGACGAGGAAAATCAAGCCACCATAATTTGATGGAGAAAAGAAGAAATGTGAAGATGCAAAAGCATGGTTGCTGAGAATGAGAAAATATTTCCAGTTGCATAACTACTCATCAAATGAAAAATCCAGAATTACAACATACCACCTTCAAGGAAAGGCATATATGTGGTGGGATCGAATGAAGCAGGTTAAGCACCTTGATGAGAAAGTAATTTCTTGGAGGCAGTTCAAGAAATATCTTCAGTAATAGTACTTGTCAGAACAATATTATGACAAGAAGATGCAAGAGTTGTTTGAACTCAAACTTGGCAACATGATCATGAATGAATATGAGAGAAATTTCTTGGAACTTCTCAGGTATGTGAGCTTCATCAGAGACAAGAAGGTCAAAATTCATAGGTTCTTGAGTAGATTGCCATCCTTCTCCAAGGATAAAATTCAGTTTGATGAGCCCAAGAATTTAGAGGAAGCCACAAGGAAGGCTAAGCATTTGAATGAGCAAAACAGAGGAAGGCCAAATTTCCAAAAGGCTTGGGATGACAAGAAGAAAGGAAAGATGGATCGAAGGAAGAAAGGACTCAAAACACCTTTCATAAGGAATAGATCTCAAACATATCAACAAGGGAAGCCATCTCAATGTGATAAAAAAATGATAGAGTCCTTGGGAAATATGCCAAGACAAAAATCCATAAAGTGTTGGGGATGTGAAGGAGATCACATGTATAAATATTATCCTCACCAAGGAGATAAGATGAAGATTTTGAATAACATCAAGCAAGAGGAGACAATAGAGGACATGGTAAAAAACATGCCAAGGATCTATGCAGCCTTGGATAATAGACAAGCAGACTATCAATCCCACATGATTGAAGTGGAAGGTAAGATTGATAATAAACCCATAGCCATTTTGATTGATTCTAGAGCTAGTCATAACTATATAGATCCAAATCTAGTTGAAATATTTAAATTGAAGAAATGTAAGCATGAAAAATCTTGGTTAGTTCAACTAGCTACTGGAACCAAGAGAAGAATTAATGAGCTTGTTAAATAATACCCTATAAACATGAATGGAATTAACACCAAGGAAAATTTGAACATCATGTTGCTTGGGTCTTATGACTGCTTGATTGATATGGATTGACTAGAAAAGCATCGTGTCGTCTTAGATTTTTATAACAAGGTTTTCACATGTCTTGATGAGGAAGGGAATTCAAGGACAATGCAAGGTATTCCAAGGCCTATATTTTTCTGAGAGATTTCAACATTGCAGCTGAAAAGAAGTTTTAGAAAAGGGTGCCAGATATATGTAGCCCATATGGAAGAGCCAATGAAGGTTAAAGAGCCAAGTATTGAATATTATCCAGTCTTGAAGGTGTTTGAAGACATTTTTGAGGAGTTGCCAGGATTGCCACCAAAGAGGGATATAGATTTTTCTATTGACTTAATGCCTTGAATTGCCAAGATTGCCACCAAAGAGGGATATAGATTTTTCTATTGACTTAATGCCTTGAGTTGCCCCAATATCCAAGACTCCTTATAGAATGAGCACACTAGAGCTAAAAGAGTTGCAAATGCATCTAGAAGAGTTGTTAAAGAAAGGGTACATACATCCAAGTGTCTCATCTTAGGATACCCCAGTCCTTTTTATCAAGAAGAAAGATGGAAAACTAACATTATGTATTGACTTCAGAAAATTCAACAAGGTTACAATCAAGAATAAATATCCTTTTCCAAAGATTGATGATCTTTTCGATCAACTCAAAGGAGCAAAGATATTCTCCAAGATTGACTTGAGGTCAGGCTATCATCAAGTGAGAACCAAAGAAGAGGATACTAGAAAAACAACCTTTATGACAAGGTATGTACACTATGAAGTTGTGGTGGTGCCTTTTGGGTTGACAAATGCACTGACTACATTTATGTGTTTGATGAATGGAGTGTTCAAAGATTTCATGGACAAGTTTGTCATTATATTCTTGGATGATATTATTATCTATTCTAAGATAGAAGAGGAGCATGAGCGATATTTGAGGATGGTGCTACAATTGTTAAGAGAGCACCAATTATATGCCAAATTGAGTAAATTTACTTTCTATCAAAAGTAGATCCATTATTTGGGTCACATTGTCTCAGAAGATGGAATAGCAATGGATCTAGAAAATATTGAAGCAATCAATATTTGGCCAATGCCAACAAACAATTTAGAGGTTAGATCATTTATTGGTCTAACTGGTTATTATAGGAGATTCATTGTGGGATTCTCCAAGAATGCACACCGAATAACATATTTGCAAAATAAAGGACTGGAATTTGAGTGGAGTGCCAAGTGTGAAGAAAATTTCCAGTGTTTAAAGTATTTGCTAACCAATGCCCCTATTTTAAAGGTTGTAGATCCAAATGAGGATTTTTTTGTGTGAAAAGATGCATGGAAGGAATGGTTTGGTGGCATCCTTATGAAAAATGGGCATGCAATTTGTTATGAATCTAGAAAATTGAAGGAACATGAAATAAATTATGCCACTCATGAATTAGAGTTGGAAGCCATAGTACATGCCTTAAGGATGTGGAGGAATTACGTCATGGGAAGAAAATTTGAATTAAGGAGGACCATAGTGGTTTGAAATACTTGTTTGAACAACCAACACTAAATGTTAGACAAACTAGATGGATGTAATTTCTTGGTGAATATAACTTTGATATCAAGCACATGAAAGGAAAAGAGAACAAGGTGGTGGATGCACTCAACACAAGGGTGCATAAAATGCATGCTACAACCATTAGCATGTACATAACATATTTGAAAGATAAAATTCTAGAGGTTGTAACAATAGATCAACATTATGTCCAAGTTAAAGAAAGCTTGCAACATAATCATATACAACTATAATATAAGGATTAAAAGCTGGAAGAATATGGAATCCTCTTATTTCGAAACATATGTTATGTTCCCAATTCTTAGGAATTGAGAAATTTAGTTCTAAAGGAGATGCATAATGTGTCATGCCCTGGACATCCATGATATTAGAAAACTATTACGGCTATAAGAGGCCAATATTTTTGGCCTGGTATGAAGAAATATGTCACTGATTATTTGGCTAGATGCATGGAATGTCAGAAGGTAAAGGATGAGCAAAAACATCCAGTGGGATTGTTGCAACCTTTGCCCATTCCTGAATGGAAATGGGAAGTTGATACTATCGATTTCATTACCAATTTTTCGAGGACAACAAAGCAACATGATTCCGTCATGGTAGTGGTGGACAAGGTTACAAAGGATGTACATTTAATTCCAGTAAAAGTAACTCATAAGGCAACCAATACTGCAGAAATTTACATGAGAGAAATTGCTAGGATACATGGTGTGCCTAAGGCAATAGTATCAGACCGAGATCCCAAGTTCACTTCCTAATTTTGAAAGGGGTTGTTTAAGGGATTTGGGACAAATTTGAATTTCAATATAGTGTATCACCCATAGTCAAATGGGAAGACAAAAAGGATTAATCGGAAAATTGAAGATATGTTGAAGATGTATATAATGGACAAGCCTTCTAGGTGGGAGGACTATATCCATTTAGTTGAGTTTGTTTACAATAATGGGTATAAAAAATCATTAAAGATGAGCCCCTTTGGAGCATTGTATGGTAGAAACTGAAACACTCTAGTAAGTTGGGATAACCCAAAAGATAGAGCTGTGATTGGGCCAAAATTGTTAAAGGAAATGGAACAACAAATGGTAAAGATCAAACATAACTCAAAATTTTTCCAAGAAAGAAAATAGTTGTGCCTATAAAAGAAGAACACATAGAGAATTCAAAGTGGGAGAGTATGTGTTTTTAAAAGTTAAATCCAAGAGAAGCTCTGTAACATCCCACTCTGGCGCACTGAGAAAACTTATTCTTTGAGGACACTTGCTCGCAAGTGATCTGGACTTTTATGATGTTAAAACATTTATCCTTGATTATGATGCATTATGATAGATGACATGATGTTTTACTTCTTTGACGTAGACAGGTGCTATTGACTCAGTTTATTGAGTGTGCAGGGTTTTGTACCTTGAGGATGCAAAGGCATCGATGGAACCCCCTGGACTCCGGATTGAGTCAGGGAGTGTGCTATTTGGGTTGATTTATTTACTGTGATATTTCATTGATTTGATGATATGATGTTGACATGTTCTGAAACGATTGTTGATGATGCAGGCTAACGATAGCTTGCTGACCAAACTCACATATGGAGTAAAGGGGCCACACATGATTTCCAAAGAGGTTGAGGGAGAGGTGTGAACAACAACGCTACCACAACCTACTTCACTAGGTTAACGATTACCTAGTTCGAGAGGATCCACAATGCTGTGAGGGAAGACTGCGATAGTCGCTCATGATGATTCTAAGGGGCGCGCAATAAGGCGAGGGCCTTATTCATTAGAGCCCTTAGTCTCCCACAAGTTCACCTGGCGGAGTGTTGACTCCAGGGGTTATAGATGTCTATCAATCAGTCAAGTTGGAGAGTGGCACCCTTGGAGCACATGGTGCATCCTGAAGGGCATGTCGCGCGAAAGAAACACAAGTTAGCGAGTGGCACCCTTGGAGCACGGGGTGCATCCTGAAGGGCACGTCGCGCAAAAGAAACAACCAAGGCGAGTGGCACCCTTGGAGCACGTGGTGCGTCCTGAAGGGCACGTCACATTGATGTTGAGGAAGAAACAAACCTAGATGGCCCTAAGACATTTAACACATTAAGAAATTCTTAAAACGATTTCCCTAAATAATTGTCGCTCGGTTCATAATCTAAATCTAAGTCTAAAACTTCCCTAGGGTAAAATTTTGTTTAACCTTAATAAAAGACCCTATAAAAATAAAAATAAAAATTTAAACAAAAAAAAAACCACTTAAGTTATAGTTTTAGTCTTCATAATTTTTGGGGTAAAATGAAGAGAGTAATAATTTAATTAATCCACGGTTTTAAATGGTAAAGAAGAAATAAAGTATTTAACTTGTGGAATTAAAAAAAAGATTTTTAAATTAATAATAAAAGGAAGGAGTAAATAGTGCAACTGCCATTTTTGCTATAATAAAAAGGGGAAAGAAGGGGATAATAAAAATTAGGAAGATTAGGAGTGGGGGAAACATAATAAGGGAAAGAGGTGAACATCGGGTAAAAAGCAAGGTCAACATAGTAAGGAATCAACAATAAAGAACCTTCTAATTTGAGCTAAATTAGCAACATCATTTTTAGGGAAAGTATTTAAAACATGTAAGGGGATCTAGGAACACCTAGGAGTAAGTTTAGGAGCAACTCTAGGTGGGTGAGGGAAATGAGTAAATTAATAATTTAAAGAAAATAATTATTGGAGGAAAGAGGGGGATGGACGACACTTGTGTGAAGAAGAATATTTAGAATATTTTTATTTAAACTTAATTTAAAAGTGATTTAGGGAAAGTGTGAGGTTTGGACAACTCTATAAAATAAAGGGAAGATGAGGAAGAAAGGGAATGACTGTTAGCGTAATGTTACACTGTTGGATTTGTGACTTGACTGATTGCCTGTGAGGAGTTGGGATTTTCCATCTCGGATAGGAGTGGTAGCTCAGCCTTGCGAGGCAAGCTGGGAAGCTAAACGAACCATCTGGATTGTGTGTGGCCCCTTTGTGGCTCGGGGGGATAAGGGGGAAGCAGAGTACCCCTAGTGATTGGCTGGGAGGTACCGGTGTAGTCTCAATGGTCGACGAGCGGGAGCGGCAAGGAGCGCGCGGACTTCATTCGAGGTGGGTGACAAGGCAAAGGTACGCTTGTTTATTTTATTGAGTATAATGCATTAGAGATTATGCTGGGAACTGTATGATGATTTAATGGATGAATTTTGTCTTAAGCTTCTGTCGTTCAATGCATTTCCTACTTTCATTGTGGTCAGCGTTCTAGCTGGGTTCTACTGTTCCTTGGTTGGGACCTTTATGATTCTGTGATACCCCTTGTGGCTGTATATTCCTGGATGTGGTGTCATTGCATTCAAATTTTTAATGTGTTATCGCAACAATCTCCTTATGAAAGTAACCATTAATGAACCATGATAGCTACTGCCCTAAGCATTGAACTCCTTCTGCTAGTAATGGTGATCTACATGTTAGGTCTGTCAGCGAGATGTATTTAATAGACAAATCTTGTCTTTATTTACAGACGTTCTGAAACTTAATCTAGATATCAAATCTGTCCTCGGTATGCAGGATAAATGGAAAATCATATTTTATTTACATGCGTTCTGAAATTTAATCTAGATATCAAATCTGCCTGTGGTATGCAGGTTAAATGGAAAATCGTATTTTATTTCATTGGCATACTGAATTTAACCCAGATAATAAAAATCTGTCTGCAATATGAAATTTAAATGACCAATCGTATTTTATTTCACTGTCATTCTGAACTTAACCCGGATATTTTAATCTATCTGAGATTGTATTTAAAAAGACCAATCTTGCTTACATTCACTGGCATTCAGAAATTACTCCAGATATTGTAACCTGTCTGCGCTGTGCCTTTTAATGACCAATCATATTTCTGTCCCTAGTACTCTGAATTTTAACCCAGAATTTTTAATTCAAGGGCAATTTATATTTCGTTGGGCCAAGGCATTTTGCCATCTGGTATGCTGGCGTTTTTTCTCATCCCGACGTTCGGGAGTGATTGCCAGTCTGAATCTGGCGCACCCCTCACGTGGTTGCTACCCAAGACAATCCATTCCTGGCATCATGATGTGAACTGAATACCGAGTTTTTCGTTCAGGAATTCTGTTGGATAATTGGTTAGAAAATTTGCTTGGCTTTTGTAAATCGTTCCCTACCGTGACTGCTTGTCTCCATCGGTGGCCCATTCCTCTTGATTACTCCTGCATGCCAAAAACTAGTGCGCTAGACATAAACGCTTCTCCATAGGTGCATCCAAGGCCCAAATCCGTGGCCATTCCTCCTTTGTATATGAATTTTAAAAGCGGGTCGTAAGTCTTCTATTATGAAATTCTATGCCCTGATTTCTCCCACGAAGGAGTAGACAGTCTGAACTGAGAATGCCGGTTCTACATTGTTCCTGCATTCGCTTAAACTCCTGGGCGTTTCAATCCACGGGAATCCCGACAACCTCTCGTTTCTTCCTGCGCAGATTTAGATTTTACTGCCGCCCAACCTACTTAGTGATATTGATTGTCAGAACCCCTAAATTTTGGTTGCTCCTATTTTTTTCCTTAACCCTCCCCGAGTTGGCCGCCTAGGATGCGCGCTGGCCTGGTGTTGGTAGCTGGTTAATTAATCAAGCGTTGTTCAAGTTGGTAGTTGTTATCTCTTATGTCTAGAGGCTCTATGAGTGCATAGAGAGGGTAGGGGTAAGAAAAAAAAAAACTTACGATGGAGCGCAAAAGTAGAAAGTACCGCCCAAGTGCTCGAAGTTATTTTCATATGACTTATTTTTTTTTTAAACTATAATTTATTTTGTTTTTTTTTTAATTGATAACTAGTGTAAGTTATTTTAGTAATTTATTAAGTAATTCTAATATTTTGTGTTAATGGTGTATTGTTTCCTGTTGAATATAATTAAGTATAGATGACAATTAAATTTAGTTTAATATTTGAGAAAATTAATTACAATTAAGTTTAATTGAAAAATAATTATTATCCTTTTCAATACTTCTTTTATGCAAGGATAGTCTTGCATATCATTGCAATACCTTCTAACTAGTATAATTTCTAATTCATATCAATTAGCTTTTTAGGTTTAAAAAGGAAAAACTTTTAAAGAAAGATAGTGATGAGGATTCCTCACTGGAATCATCTTAATGAATCCAATGCTTAAAAGATATTTGCATACACTCAGAACAAACAAGTAGTTAACATAAACTAGTCTTGCACAAATTTCCTTAGGTTCTGATTGATTTCATTACAATATTTATGCAACAAACTTAATTCTTATAGAATTAGATTCTAGCCATCAAAATCATTATAAAATGTAAAACTTTTTATCTCTTATGTCCAGAGGCTCTATGAGTATATGGTAATTTATGATGTTATGGTAATGTTATTGTAATTTTGGGCATAAGTAACATATAAGATGCATTGAGATGTGTAATTTAATTGCGGAGTTGTTTTAATGGTAGCGTATGTTGTTATTATGTTATGGGAATGTTATTATAAATTTTGGGTATAAGTAACATGTAGGATGTATTGAGATTGTTAATTAATTTCAGGATTAGTACTATAATTGGAATTGTCCAAACTCACAGTTGTATGATATCAAACTCTTCGATCTGATAAAGCTAATCGCTCTGTATATAAGTCTGTGTGTGTGATTATTTTCTATGTAAAGACTCCAATGCCGTATCAAGAGTCTCGGGCCCTTTAAAGGTAGGGTTTCCACTCTTGCGACACACCTCTAAGGTCGTATCAATAGTCTTGGGCTCTTTCAAGGCAGAGTTCCCACCACTGCGACCTCCTGACAGAGATTACTAGTTTCTGCCTGAGCAGTCGGCCAGGAGCCTATCTGACATTCCCTCTCTCCGGAGCAGAGAACTAAGATTAAATGCCCTGCTTTCCTGTGCAGAAATAGTAAAATATACTACTATGGAGTCTTCCATCTGTGTTCGTATTGTACATAACACAGTATGTCATTTAATGCTTGTAGTTACTTGTGGTGCGCCTTATGTCTATGGTCGTTTAATGCTTGAAGTTACTTGTTGTGCGCCTTATGTCTTCTTTTTGTGATCATCATGGTTGCATCTTGTTAGTCGTCGGGTGGCGACATAGAGTCAAGTGTGTCTGTTTCCTTTTTACATGCGAGCCCACACCTTAAACAATTTTTTTTTTTTTTGCACCTGTCATCAGAGTTGTTGTCGTAATGAGGGGGTTCGTTACAAGCTCGTTGAAACTGGGAAGTTACCCAAAGTTGGAAGCAAAATATTTTGGGCCTTTTGAGTTCTTAGAAAAGATAGGATCAATTGAACACATGCTAACATTACTTGCATCCATGAGAATTCATAACGCGTTCCATGTGTTTTTATTAAAAAAGTATGTACCTGGTCCTAATCATGTGATTGATTGGAATGTGATCCAGGAGGAACACGAAGGGGATTTTCGGGTGGAACTAGTGCACATCCTGGACTGGAGATTTAAAGTTCTCAGGAACAAATCCACCAGCTTGGTAAAGTTTCAATGGATCTGTTATGGTCCTAAAGACACTACATGGGAGCACGAGGAAGCCATGCAGGAAGCATACCCACAAATTTTTGAAAATTATGAAGAAAATTGAATGTGCATTTGTACATAAGAGAATGAAGACTCCATTTTGGCAGTAAAATTTCTTGGATCCATAATTCTAATATTCTTGTCCAACCAATGTGGGGTTGAGGAGAAAATAGAGTTGTTGGTTGGAATTGTTGCGTGAGTCATTAAGTTACAATATTATCAACTATTTTGATGTAATGTTTATATATATATCAATGTGTAAACTATATGTTTATGTGCACTGAGGATAGTGCATCTTGTAGGGGAAGGGGAACACAACATCCCTGTTTTCAAACCCCAAATTAGCGATGTATATTGTAAATGTAGTATATGGTTGAGAGCCAAATGAAATGATGTAAATTGAATATAATGAATAAATTGTATCACCAACTTCATACAGACATAGATAGAGATTTGGGGGCTAAGTATCCACAAAAGAGGGAAGGGGTCCAATGGGGGGAGAATTTACCCATGTCTATTAAACCAAACGCCCATTTATTATTTCCTTCTAAATTTTCCTTACCATGGACCTTCCATTAGATTTTGAGTGTTTTAGAGCTCAATCATTGAATTCATGTAAGAGGGTTGGTGTAAGAGTCACTTCCCATAGTTATTGAGAGCATGGGAGTTGGGTACAATCAATTTGGGGAAGAGTGCAAGTAAAGAAAGAAAAAGAAAGGGAGGAAATTTGTATGGGTAGGAGACCAGAATTATGCATTCATGTTTTTGGAGAGAGAGTTGTTTTTACATGGACTTTTTTGGTCAACAATGGAGTTACAAGTGATGAAGATTGAAAGTAGATGTTGGGGACATGTTTGGATGTTGCTTGCAACTGTAATCTCATGGAGAAAGAGGTTGCATGAATGGGTGCAATGTGTTGTTCAAATTTCACCAAGGAAGCATGCATTTTGCTGTTGAGTGAATTTGTGTCACATATGTGGATTTCCTGAGGTCCTAGCAAATATAAATTCATGTTCAACCTATGTTGGAAGCCTTGGAGGGGAGTGGAAAGACCTGAGGGACTGTGAGCAGTGAAGGGATATTCCATTCGTTGGGTTGTGCAAGTTGAGAGGAAGAGAGTTGGTGGACTAGAATCAACTGTGATAATCGATTGTTGAGAGGGGGACATTAGTGAGCCTTAGGGACCACTATCTCTTCTGGATTTATAGCCCTAACTCATGAGTGTCTTTCTATTGAGAAATGGAATAATAAGGCTATGGTTGGGAGGAACGTCCTTCCTATGCAGTGGTTTGCACATTTTATAAGATAAGTGTTGTTATTTGTTGTGTTTATGCATGTATAATGTTGATTTAGCTACTGTTCAATTTACTCTGAGATATATTTGGTTGTTATTTCTTGTTGTGAGCATAATGATGCATTTATGTATCTATTTAAGTGGTTGAATAATGTTGTATGTATTTAGTTGTGGATGTGCACAATAAAGGGTAATTATATTTATGTTTTTATTGAGTATGAACAACTGAATGAAATTGAATGTCATGTTGTGTGTTACTTTCTGGATTTAGATTTAATATCAAAAAATTTTGTTGGGTTAATTTTTCAGTTACATGACCTAGCTAGGGGATGGGTACGTTGCAAACAATATACAAAAGAGGGTGGTCTCTCACTATCCACTCACTACTCATAAAATCTACAACCCACTGGTATTCTCCTACAACTATCCCGATTTTTCCACCAATTCTCTTCCTCTTGACCTACCCAACCTAAGGAATGTACCCATTCACTGCTCTCAATCCATTGAGTATCCCATTCATTTATCGGAGTCTATATGGCATAGGTAAGAAGGAATCTCACTACTGGGAAACTCAAGGGAGCTCACTGCTAGGAAAACTACCAGGAAAAACAACAACAATCACTTGTTGTTATAGTGCAACTCACACATGAGTGCACTCTTTGGGCCTGGCAACTTGACTCTTTAGTATTCTACTTCAAATACTCTCCATAATTTTCCCTCCATGGTTTCTCCAGCTCCAAGATATTCTTCCCTGCTCTTTGCTTGTTGTTCATGCAAAAACATTGACTATCTAAAACTGTTGTAACTTCCCATATGAATTTCTCTCCTTTGGTTTGCTTGCTTGACATACACACTTCCCCAAGATAATTGTACACAACCCTTTTTCTCTTAATAAATATGGGATGTGACTCCTCACACCCACCCTCTTACATGCATTCAATGATTGGCTTTGGGAACACTCAATAACAAAATAGAAGGTTCATATACCAATAGTAATTTTAGGAAGAGGGTTGAATTAATAGACATGGGTAATTCCCACTTGGACCCCTCTTAGACATTTTCTTAGACCCTTCCCTCTCTTGTGGGTTAATCATCCCCCATCTCTATCCATGTCCTCCAATAGCTGACATCATATTTTATTATTAAAATTCAGAAATACAATTTTCATATACATTGCTTAGCCATGGCCACACATTATACCTACATTAAGCAATATTTATAATGAGGATTATAGTGGGGGCGTTACATTATTAATTAATTGAGTTTAATTTAATGAAATGTTAAAGTTATTAGCATTAGTGAATTAAATTAATCCTAGCCATTGATCTCAAGTGAGGTGAGATCTAATCTCAACCGTTGATCACTTTGGAGATTAGAGTTAGGGCATAACTCAAGATTATAAAAGAAAGGCTAGGTGAAGGGAAGAGACACATTCATTTGGAGATATATTGGAGTCATTGAATCATAGAGAGAAAATAAAGACTTTTTCTCAATGAGATATTAGCAAGGGTGAAGAAGGAATTTCACCTAGATATCTAATGACTCCAAAGGAGAAGGAAGCAACAATAGGAAGATCTGGTAGCAAGGACATATCTGGGTAATAGAGCAAAGGAAGGTACAACTATGGATTGGGTCGTACAATAGCCACAAAGAGCATTGCATGCAAGCCATAGGTACATTAGGGCACATACATATGCGGGCCACAAGTGTAGAAGGGTGCGCACATACGCGAGTCGTAGGTGCATGAGGGACTATACATACGCGGGTCACAGACTCATAAGGGTACACACACATAAACTGTATAAGTTGCGACATACATGTATAGTTCGTACATGTCACAATTTATGAACCATATAATGACGACATAGTTACTAGGTTGTAGGTGTTTGTTGTATATTTCTGTTTCTATTCTCAGTGGGAATTTTTCCTAGTTTGGGATCCCCTTGTAATCTTGGAAGTTATTTGAATGAAAAGTTGATTTTGAAGGGGAATTTTTTTTGTATGCTGTGTGAAATTTGATTTCCATATTTTTGCTTTCACTATTTTTATTTCCAACAAGTATATTTTATTCGGTGTGCTATAATTTGATTGTAAGCAAGGAAATATACAAGGCAGTAAACTATCTAGGTTCTAGGAATTGAGTTCTCAACATGGTATCAAAGCTTGCACTTTGAGAGGGAGACAAATTTGAGGTTGCACAATAGTTTATAGCAGCAGATCTTTTAGATCTAATTCACCATAATGGATGTTTAAAGGACCAAACACAAATCCATATTAGTTTGCAACAAATATTCTAGATCTGTAAGGAGATCTCTATCGATATATAACCAACAATCAGAAATCAAAAGACGGATTTATGGGAAGTAGTCATAGACCAACATAATTTGTTTTACATACCATACATGAAGGTTAGTAATATAGGGCGCATACATACGAAGAATACTGTAGTTGCAGACACATACATACACACATGACAAAAGTACAGAGCATCTATATACGCAAGATACAAAAGAGCAGGGCACATACATACGCATTTCTCAGGATTATAGGTTGCTTACAAGGTTGTACAGGGGTAGTTTCAGTAGAGGGTTATTTAGATGGTAGTTGTTTCTTGCATATCTAGAAATGACAACAAATTGTCTCATGTTTGAAGACTGGTTAGATGGATCATCTAACTTATTTCCTTGGAAGGTGAGGGTAACCTTTCTTTTGAAGGAACATGACCTTTGGGAGATTGTAGAAAATATTGTTCCTCCATCGGCAGATGTAAATCAATTGGTGGCTCATGAGAAGAAGGACATCAAAACCCAGAGAGTAATCATGGATGTTGTGAATGATATGTTACCCCCATTTCTAGGGGTAACTGAGGAGATGATGTCTTGAGGCTCGTAGGTTGTAGACATGGAGTGATGAGAGCCAAATGAGCAGACATAGCCCTCCCTCTTACCATACATAACCACTGATTGATAACAATAACATCCACCACACCAGCTTGGCCCACAGAGGAAAACAGGTCTTGCTCCATGAGGTAACAAGTCTGGTGTCATGGTAAGTGTCATTTTAATAACTGAATCATTTGGACATGTTGCAAAGGATCCTTTCTTGATTTTGAAAATGTTTTCTTGGAAATTATGCAGTTTTCCTCATTTCACCTTGGTAGTTGACATGTTGTCCTATTAAATGGGTCATGCTCAGGAAAAGGGTTTCTACTAGGGGGTCTCCTTGAAGGGTCATCATACCATTCTCACACATACTTATCACTTTCCATACTCTTCCCTTCTGTTTCCTCATCTTTTGGGTTTTAGGCATATTGACCCAAGAAGGGCTTGTACCTCATTTCACGGGAAGAAGGGGCTAAAGGCTCAGAGGATTGTATATGGAAAAAGATAAAGTCCAATAAATTATCCTCCAGATGCTCACCCTAAGGTTCTGAGAGCAATGAAATGCTTCTCCACAAAATTCAAGGACCCATAAAATAAAACACATAACTAATAAATGTCCCACTTATTGAGGGAATGCATTTGCGATGTCTTTTACTTTCCTTGCACATGGAACTCAATGTGTTCCTAGATTCAAGTGGCATTGTGATACTCTTTACTTTTCCTTGCATATAGTACTCAATGTTCGGATCTTAATCAATTAATGGAAAATAAAGGGCTTGGAAGAAGGTTGCATTGAAAATGAGGGTGCAACACACCCTCTACAAAGGCACCCATAAATGAGACAATATGAGCC
>CBVK0100043953.1:0-29541 GCA_900067695.1 Picea abies
CGATGAGACTTTTCCCTCGGATGAAGCTATCATCGAAGCCATGAATGGTTTTGACAAACCTTGGGATGATATGCATCATCGCTCTTATTTTCTCCCAGATATTTCTAGAATCGAACAAGATGACTTTTGATCTACTCTGAGCGAGATAGTCGGTCACGCTGTAGTTCTGCTTGATACGCAAAAAAATTATGCCAAAGGAAATATGGCCAGTATCTCACCTACTTTCCTGAACGATATCTCTTGTACCCTTGCCAAGATTGAAAATGTATACATCGGTGCAGATTGTTCGCTAGAAGAAACCCTGATCTACAGCAAACTCTTCAAGGAATTACGAGATGTATTTCTTGGTCATATGAAGAGATGCCAGGAGTCCACCCTTGAATTTTTGAACATGAGATTAAAAATTACCCGAATGCTAAGCCTATTCGAGAATGTCTTAGAGTTGTCAATCCCTAGAAGGCCCCTCCTATTAAGGTAGAAGTAGAGAAACTGCTTAATGTTGGCTTTATCTACCCGATTCCCTTGACCGAATGGGTATCCAATCACATTCCTGTGAATAAGAAGCAAGGAACCATCCATGTATGCATGGACTTTCATGACCTGAACAAAGCCTGTCCTAAAGACAAATTTCTGACACCTTTCATCAATCAGATTCTCAACGAGTGTGCTGGAAGCGAAGTTTTTTCTTTTATGGACAGATTTTTAGGGTATAACCAAATTCAAATTAAACCCGAGGATCAACATAAGATGACATTTATTTTTCCTTGGGGTACTTTTGGATACCGTAAAATGCCTTTCAGCCTTAAAAACATCGGAGCAACCTTCCAGTGTGCCATGACCTTCACATTCCATGATCTTAAGCATATAGTCGAAGCTTATCTTGACAATATTGCTGCCAACTCTCATAAGAGAGTGGATCATCCTAAGCACCTTCGGCTAGTTTTTGAAAGATGTCGTCATTATAGGATCCGGTTAAACCCTCATAAGTGCATCTTTTGCGTTAGGTATGGATGTATTCTGGGATTTCTAGTCTTTGAGACTGTAATCATGGTAGATCTGTTAAAGTTTGGGGAAATACTTTGATTGCCTCCCCCGCACACTATTCGACAACTTCAATGTTTACAGGGGAAATCTAACATTTTACATCGGTTTATATTAAACTATGCCAATATTATTAAGGGTTTCATGTGTCTTTTGAAGAAGGATACCCCTTTTATTTGGGATGAGTGGGCCCAGGAATCCTTCAATGCTTTGAAGAATCCTTGGTATCAACGCCTCTGTTGAAGTCTCCTGACTACAGTAGGGATTAATTTCTTTATGTCGCCATGTCCGAAGAGACGATTGGTATGGTTTTGGTTTAGGTGGATGATGAGCTCCGTGAGCACGTCATCTACTATCTTAGTCGAAACTTAGTCAGTCCTAAGATCAAATATTCTCATGTTGAAAAACTATCTTTGGCTACCGTTCACGCAGTCCAACAATTACGCGATTATATATTGATTTGAAAAACTACTGTGGTTTCCAATGTCAATCCATTTCAATACGTCCTTACCAGTCGTATCATGGGGGAAAACACAGTAAATGGATTGTCATTTTACAAGAATTCAATATCAATTTCAATTTTGTGAAATCCAAGAAATCATTATTCTTTGCAGAGTTAATATCGGAATTCCCACGATTGGATGAGGATGTTATTCATGTTGACTCTTTTGCGGATGAAAACAGTTTCCTTGTCTCGTCGTCTGACCCCTGGTATGGAGACATTGTTCTCTATCTCCAAACTTTGAAGTTCCCTCAGCATATCTCGCGAGATGACCGACGACGTATATGATACCAAGCTAAGAATTAACTTATCTTCGGTGACACTCTGTATCGCCAAGGAATAAACAATATTCTGCTTCATTGTTTAACTCACGAGGAGGCCAAGTCAGTTCTTAATTATTGCCACAGTGGGGCTTGTGGTGGTCATCTATCTGGGCTTGCAACAAGCCATAAAATTTTGTGAGCCGGCTATTTCTGGCCATCTATATTTAAATATTTTGTTGAAGTGGTTAAGAAGTGTCACCCTTGCCAGATGTTCACTCAAAAAATGTGCTCCAATCCATCCCCTTTCCATCCAGTCATTACCATCGGTCCCTTCACCAAGTGGGGGGTGGACTTTGTGGATTGCAACCCAACTTCGGATGGGGGGCATAAACACATTATCATGGTCATAGACTACTTTACTAAGTGGGATGAGGCCATGCCTAAAATTAAATCTGACGGGAAGACTACAACCTTCTTCGTATTCAATCAAAATATCGCTAGGTTCGGTATCCCGAGTGAGATTGCCACTGATCATGAAAGTCAATTTCAGAATGAAATGATGGAAGAGCTAGAATCTAAGTTGGGGTTTAAGCATGGTCATTCTTCCCCTTAATACCCCAAGGAAATGGATAGGTAGAGATCGTCAAAAAGTCTCTCAAGAACATTTTGCAAAAAACTGTTAGTCAGAACAAATCTGACTGGCATATTATGCTATATCCCATACTCTGGGAATACCAAACCTTGGTTAAGACTGCCACCATATTTTATCCTTTCTAGTTAGTACATGGTGTGGATTCAATCTTACCTATTGAATATGAAATCCCTTCTCTTATATTGGAAGTTGCGCTCCTACCTGACACTTTCGATATCGAGCGACACCTCGTGCACCTAGAGAGTCTTGACAAGCAGCTCTGAGACGCCTCTATGGAGATCAAAGTGAATATAAGACCTAAAAAGGTACAATACGATAAGTCTATCTATCCTCGGTTGTATGTTGAGGGTGACTTGGTCCTTTTATATGATCAAGCCAAAGAACCACTAGGGGCAGGCAAGTTCAAACCCATGTGGCACGATCTCTATATCGTGCGATGTGTCTTAGAAAAAGGAGCCTATGAATTAGAATATTATGAAGGGAACATGTTGGCCGCGCCCAGGAATGGTTTCTACTTGAAAATATATTATGCTTGAGCCCCAAGATCGGGCGTAACTCTTTGTATACTAATGTAATTTAGCGTATATATATTTTCCCTTTATTTTTGTCTTCAACTTGCTTATCAAGTTTTCCCTTGGTTGGCAGATGTCAATGGAGTCTTTGGTCTACTTAGGATTCACAGACGGGGCCAATCATCATACATGAAACTTGGCTTCTGTCGCTTGGGTTATTTACTCACCCAAGGGTCTACTGGTGTCTTCAGGTGGTGTATACCTAGGGCCATCCGTAAATAATGTGGCTGAATATAGCGTCATTATAGAAATTTTGTGTGATGCTATTTTACATGGTATTCGCTCTTTGGAGGTTCATCGAGATTCCTAGTTAGTAGTATGTCATTTGAATGACAGTTACTGTGTGTGCGATCCTACATTACTCTGACAATTCCTACGGGTACGTCTTTTAGAACGACAATTTGATTTTATTACTTATCATCACATACCTAGGAGTTCTAATTATGTATCCGATGCTTATGCTAATTTTGTTTTAGATTGGCATTTGTCACATAACTAAAGCAAATGAAGCATTCTCATCAATGTACACATTGTAATATAATTAAAGCCAAAGATCCATGTTTTATATATATTTCAAAAAAATATGATGTTTATCGTACAAAATTGGGGCCAACACCCTCAATACACATATACAACTGACAATAAAAAATACATGACATATACGCCTGTGGTGCCATATATGTGTCATGATAACAAACTACGGTGTTTGCGAGACACTGAAAGAGTCGCACCCAAGCTCTGGGAACTCCAACCACTTACTACTGCATGGCCTCCAACATATCCTCTACCTGAACCATCAGAATCCTATGTGTCAAACGAGACAGGTTTCCCTGCATGTTTTGAAGGACTCTCTCTGCTACTCCTCCCACCACCTCATCTCCCTGGTGCCTTCGACGATGTCGTGGAAGCCCATCTGGTCATCGCGAACCTACGTCTGCATGACATACGTGTCTAGTTAGTACTTAAACAACATCCAAAAATAATTTTTTTTTACTATACAATGGCTTCATTATCCACTGACCAATTCTATTGTGAGTTCTATTCTAATGTTCGGTCATCTTTGGATCCTTCTGTTCCTTACAATCAATCTCCATATGAGATACTTTGTATCTCAAAAGTAGCTCCTTCTTCATATTCTTTGGTACATGGATGTATACGATCATATATACAACTTGGATAGTCTGCTCCATGTCTCATATTATATGTTGTCTCATCTTATATGTTGTCTCCTACAACCTTCATTATTATTAACTTCCTCAGGGTTATCACCTATGACCTGCCTAGAACAAGAAAAAAGAGAGAGAAACAATAGACAAGAATAATACTCTTTATAATAACAATAAAACAATAGTGAGAACAATCGTCATAGTAGATCCTTTAGATCTATCACTTGTGACTTGCCTGAAACAAGGGTAAAAAGTAAGAAATACAATAATAAGGATTGAGAGAAACACTCTTTTAGTGTTGTGATCAATCATTCCTCCATGGTAACCTGGAAACAAAAAAAGAAGTTTCTCCTAGAGGATATGTTAGTTATATATAGTAAATGATTACAGTAAGAATTTATCTCAATAATGCTCAAATGCTACCAAGTATTCAATAATAAATCTTTTCAAAGATTTTTATCACAACTATAGTGTTTAGTAGTTATCAAACTTGATATGTGTAAATTTGAATCTTATCAATTTAATCAATCAAACCTGGAACCTGGAGTCTTGTCCTTAAGAATGAGTGTGTTTCTTTTCTTCCAAGTCTCCTTCACTCAATATTACAAGTGATTTCTTAAACCTGTCCTTTGTACTAAGACAATACGCTATCTTGACAGAAATCTGAGTTAGGGAAAAAACTCTGTAATCTCAACTTTAATCAATGTAATACTTTGACTTTAATTTTGACCAATGGTTAGTATGATAACTTCAATAAATCGAAATGCAACCTAGATATTCATAAGATTACAATAATGCCATAACAAGTAGAGACATATCAAAGTAATCAAACTTGGGCTGCATTGTTCCTTTGAATGTGTTGGATCTGAGATCCCTCTGGATCTACGATTGTTGTTTAGACAAAAGATCATTTCTCCTGCAAATACTCTTTAAAATAATGTTACAATTTGAACATATGTAAGTACATACCTCTAATAGTAACGGCAGGTACTAGCACCATCCGGTAGCAGCGGAAAGCAATAAAAAACCTTTAAAACTTCAAAGGTGCTTCAACTTGTAACTTAAAGTTAGCTAGATATTTTTTAGGGTAAGGTGCATTTGGACAATATAACTCAGTCCCAACACTTAACAAAAACTTTCATTGCAACTGGTACTGCATTTGGTGTTGGAACTGCAATGGGTGTTGCAACTGGCATGAAGGAACTGGCACGAAGGAACTAGCACTACAACTGTAACTGATACTACAATCGATACTGCAACTGCAAATGATACTGCAATTGCAACTGATACATCAACTACAACTTAGGTTTTTATGAGGAAACCCTAATTTTTCAAACTTCAAATTTTGGAATTATGATCCAAGGACTAGATGCACCCTCCTAGGACGAGCTCCTAGATGTGGTTACTTCCCCCAGCGTCCTCCGTAAACATGGAAAATGTCACACTTAGGTTTTATGCAAAAACCCCAATTTTGCAGAGGTCGCAATACTAAAAACTGGATTTTGGAGAGGGTGTGTTGAGGCTAGTCACTTCTTATAAACTATGAGTTGGTCTCTTTCGGGCCTGATCTGATACCATGTTGAAGCTTTACTTATACAACTAGTAGTTACGATTCTTCTTTATTACTATAATCATTTATCACATTAGATGCATAAATAAGATCATTAAAAGAGAGGCATTCACAAAAACAATAGAGACACACAAATTATCCTAGGAAACCCTCATGGGGGAGAAAACCCAGCAAAAACATCCTCAATATAGATGGAACAAAATCCCTCCTTGACATCACCCCCAGTTGCAGCAGCTATTCCTCCAAGACTTGCACACTTATTCATAGTTGCAGAGCTAGTGTGATGAGTGTGTTCAAATGAGACACCATCCTCACATATAAATACAAGTTGTGAGGTGGCACTAGGGTTGTGACTCTTCACTTGGTGGAGTCAACTTTTCCTAGAAGTGGATAAAACCACTTTACAATTACTAGGTGTCGACTTTACAAATACCACCATACAAATACATGTTGACCAATCCAAAAAAGGGGATTTGATCTTATACAAGACTCGACTTGATCAATCCACAAAAGGGAATTTTATCTATACAATAATGACTCAAATATAAGTAGAATATTCTTTGAAGTTACAATAATTCAACAAAGGTGAGAAGCTGAAAATATCTCCACTGCAAGATGTGTCAATACTCAAGAGTGAATTCGTCAGTATGACTGACATATCTTCTTGACTATTGACGACCATCACTAAAAGGCCATCCACCCAGAGTGATTCTTTACTCTTGCAGGTTTCTTCCATTTGGAACATATATCTGAAGGATGATTGTGATTTCCACAATGCTCACAAGGATGAAGATCAAAGCATTGATCTTCAATGTGGCCAACTCGCTGACAATGTTGGCATTTCATAATCTGCTCTTGAACTAGATCAAGTGAATGTGAACTTTATTGCAACAATCCTGCACTCTAAAATTGGATCGGTTTGGTGTAATATGGATTATGAAAGGTATCATCCTTTTCATATCCGATACATGTTCTATGATTGTTGTGCCTTATTTCTTCCCAAGGTCTGATGATTCTCTTAGAAAGAGGAAGATGAAATGTACTTGAATCTGGAGCTAGCTCACTGAGTGGATCCTACGTCGGTTGTTGGTATGAATCGGCATCAACATCTTCATCGTCTTCTAAAATAGGGTTCTAAACAAGGACTAGTTCATAATGTTGTCGAATATTCTTTATCTCAAGTGCATCATGAAGAAGTCGAGTCTAGGTTTGTAGCAATGTTCTTATGGCTTGTGAAACTTGCAAGCATGTTACAACATATTGTGGAGTTTATTTGTCAATGGTGATTCTATTATCCATAGATGAGAGTATTAGAGTGTTCAGTAACTCTAATTGTTACTCAATGTGAGCCATTGCTCAGACCTCAAAGTGTTTCTTCCAACTCCACCTTGACTTTACAATGCAAACTCAACTATGCAGACTCAACAAATGAAGGGTGTCATCTTCTACTCTAAATGCACCCATTTATAATGATTTTACTTCAAAAATTATGAGTAACTTACAAAAACACTATTTGCAAGTATACCTCAATTCTTGGTATTGAATGAGTCTCCTCTAGTTCTCCAAAGAACCTCCAATTTCCAAAAGCTCAACACTGGAATAAACTGAATATTTACCCCAAAGTAATGAACAGGTTTCCTTCACAAAAAAATTCAAATGTTATCGTGCTAAGGAGTTATCATGTTCGGTATCATTGTCATCATCACTACCAACAAAGACACTTAAACCTCCAACACCCATTATTTTTAAAGACACATCATTCTTGAAAATTATAGAGTAATATTAAAACTCTTCTTTATTTTTACCTTAATTGAGGCAAACATTCACTCCTTTAATCACTTGGCAACATTAAAAGATAACGTTTACATAAAGAGGCCATACAAATTTAAGAGACAAAGACTAGGATGCTTTGTCAATAAAAATAATGCTAACAAATGTTTGGTACCAAAATTCACAATATGAAAATGAGAAGGGAAGTGTCTTCAAAAATATGAGAAAGACAATGAGTTACAGTTGAAGGTGGTGGAGTAGACAATGGCCTCAATATTCTTCTCCTAAGATGTGGTCAAAATCCCAAGTTTCTTCATCAGAAAATGGAACTGGTGAGGAATGACTAGTTGTGTCTCGCTTCTGAAACAATGTGTCTTGGTCACGCTCAGCTTTAGATACCACTTACAAAACCTTAACCCATCCAATGCTTCATAGTGCCACGTAGTCCTAACTCTGGCCTGATTGGCTTCAAGGAGACTGATTCATTGATTCTTGTATAATTTTCAATGGTTGGTTTTGAAGTGGCTATGATGGTTCCTCTCGCTTGCAATAGTGATTGTAGGTGTTTCCTGTAGTCAAATCTCATGGATTACACATTCTCAATAGCACCCAGGAAGGATGGAGTTGTGGTATCTCTCCAATATGTCAACCTATCACACAGGAACTGTTAAACGATCCACCTGCCACATTCTCAACTCTCCCTCCAAGGAATTTCATGTCGAACAGAATGCCTCGGCTTTGAACATGGGTTGACTCTGATCCCCAACCGAGAACATCAAAGAATGTTTAGCTCAGTAGAGAATGTCAGGAAAATCATGAAGGTTTTATGGAGATGGGATTCTATGCCATTGTATCTAAAGACTTGGTCCTTGCTTTTCAATGCTCGCATGGAGAAAATGTATTACACATCAACATGGGTGAAATTACCTATATTAAACACTAAATTCTGGACATATGACATATTCAAGGAAATTGGAAAAAATCTCGGGTGTTTTCTAGATGTAAACATGAATTTTTTGGACACTGGACTCATGGTAGTGGTGAAGGTATTGATTGGATTAGACATCAGAGAAGGTTTGGAAACCAAAATGATTATACAAAAAGATTCACATATCCACAAATCAATAGTTGGATTATCTCGACATTTCGTTTAGATATATGAGATGCCACTAGATTGGTCATGTGGTACAATATTGTGAGGCACCTTTTAAGAAGATACATGGGTAAAAAGGGGTATTTTCCCATTACGTGTGTGTGCATCCTCGGACTGAGTAGATTTTCAGTTTCAGAAGGAAGGGGGCTAGGTTCCACTTGGATAATAATCTAGTAAACTATCCTTTAAGACTGTGAAGGGAAATATTACCTTCAAGGAATGAACATTTATCTTCAGATAAGGCTCCTTCATTAGAGGGAAGGACAATTTCTAATAAAGGGGAACCTATCCAGGGAGAGGTGTTGTGAGGATAGAGGGACCAATGACGTTCTAGAGAACATAATAACTAACTCTCTAGTCCATCCAATGAGAGAAGGAAACAAGTATAACCTCAAACCCAAAAAAGAAGGAATTGATTTTATCAAAGAGGTTGTGCTTGGGGGATGACACTTCTTGGAAACAAAAGAAAAAAGGTAAATGGACGAGGTAGTAAGTATTACATTTATCTAGTTCAAGATGAGGCAGACTCAGACTCAGAGATGAATGTTGGAAAGAAATAATATTTTGGGGGGGATTTTAGAGAAAATTCCCCTAAAGGGTTCAAACCATGATTTTCCTCTCTCAATTGTTGAGGGGTGGGGTAACCCTAAAAAATCTAGCCTTGAAGTAGTTAGTGGATATCTGTCGGCCAAATTTTATTGTTCTATGGGAATCCATGGGAGAGGGATGTAATTTTGTGTCATTTTTGGAGAAATTTTTTGGGGGATGGGCATTTCAATTTATTATGCTAGAGGTAGATCTGGGGGGATTATCACTGGATGGAATGAAAGGGTCCTCTCGGTCTCTAATACTTGGTCTTGTGAATTAGCTATGGTAACAATGCTACATTCTATTGAACTTAGTAGAGATATTACTGTTATGAATATTTACGACCCATATCTAGATAGACAACCCTACTTGGAAAGAATCTTCGGGATGGATTTTCTGAGACAGGGGTTTGTGATTGTTAGTGGGGATTTGAACTTCACAATTGGCAGGACTTAAGTGTGGGGACCAGATGCACATATGGATATGTTATCTAATCTTTTTGTATCAAAGTTGGAAGAGGTGGGACTATATGACATTGAACCTATAAAGTCGTGTCCAACATGGAGCAACAAAAGAATCATGGAGGAGAGGATTTCTAAAATATTAGATAGGTTCCCAATTGAAGGTAAATTGGATAGGTTGTATTGTCAGGAAATGGTAGGATTCCTTAATGAGGATTTTAAGGATCAAGTCAAGGATCTCGAAAAAAAAAATGTAGGAATATGTTGGATAAAAGGGAAGTTGCTTAGATGTTGAAAATTGGAGCCCTTTAGCTCTCTGCAAGGGATGAAAACACCAATTTATTTCAAAAATATGCTAACCGGAAAAGGAATTCAAATACCATTTGGGGTATGAACAGACACGATGGTTTGGTGATTTTGAAGCATGAAGACTTATCCAAGGTAGGGTTGGAACATTTTAGCTATGTGTACAAGGAATAAAGCAGTGCCACCATTACTGAGGTGGTAAGGATGTATTCTTTATTTCCAAACTTTGTTATTGATGAAGACAAAAACACACTCATGGAGGCTATGTCAAAGGAGGAAAATGAAGAGACTTTACACTCATTTCAAAAAGATAAAAGTCCTAGACTAATGGATGGCATGTGGAATTCTTCATTGGGTTCAAGGAAAACATTGAGGTCGATATTTTAAGGCTTGTGGAGGAGTCCAGGACCTCGAGAAAAGTGTTAGCAAATTTAGATGTTACTAGCTTCATTGCCATAATACCAAAAATAACACAAATTCTTTTGAGGAATTCATACCAATATCTCTTTGTAAATATATCTAGAAGATCATCTCCAAGATTATTTCTAAGAGAGTAAAAATAATTCTATCAGGAGTTATTTAAAATGACCAATTTGAATTTTTAGAGGGAAGGAAAATTCATGAGGTAGTGGGAGCTACCAGGGAGGGGATATATTCTATCAAAACTAAATGATTGTATGCTCTAGTTATCAAAATAAATCTTTCAAAGGCCTATGATAGGGTCAACTAGCTATATTTAGGAATGATGGTGATCCATGTTTGTTTTGAGATTTCCTTCATAAATTGGGTAATGAGTTGTATTATCTCAATGTCTTTCTCTGCTCCTATCAATGGATCAACTTCATCTTTTTGTAGGCCCAGAAAGGGCCTAAGAGAATAATTTCCCTTACCCCCTTTACTCTTTGTTATTGTGGCTAAAGGACTTAGTAGGGATCTTATGGATGCAAAAAAATCAACAAATTTTAAGGGTATAAGGGTGGGTAGGACCCCATTTTTATCCCACCTCCTATTTGTTGACAAAATTTTGTTGTTTTGTGATGGATCTAGGTAGGATGCCCTGAAAATCTATGAGATATTGAAGTTGTATTGCACATTGTCTAAGATGTAAGTGAATGTTGGAAAATCAACCATATCAGGTATGGGGATCAAGGGGGAGGATATGAGTTATTTTCTACAATTATTTCCCAAATACCTCAATTTTTATACAAAACCGAATGATTATGGAGTGAAGGATTGGGACTGGCTAATTTCAAAGATTGAAAAAAGGATCAAAGTGTGGTATAATAGGTGGTTTTCATGAGGTGGTAGACTAACTCTGATCAAATTAGTCATCGAGGCAATATCAGTTTATTGGATGTCACTCTTTTTGGTTCCAAAACATGTGTTGGAAAAATTAGGAATCCAAGTCTAAACATTTTGTGGTCTGGGGACAAAGAAAAGAGGGGCATTGCTTTGGTAGAATGGAAAAAAGTGGTTCTCCCCAAGGAGAAGGGAGGATGGGGAATCAAATACCTTTCCCTCTTTGCAAAAGTGATATCTACAAATTATGTTTGGAGACCGATAAATGAGGATGGATTATGGATTCAAGTGATGGGGAATAAATACATTGAACTAGAGTCTATGGAATATTGGATTAGAATATCATCAAAATCACACCACAATGCCTCTATTTTATGGAAAGTTGTGGTATAAGCTTTTCCATTGGTGGGAAATTGTCTTGTCTAGAAGGTCAGTAAGGGTAACAAGGTGTGGCTAGGGGAGGATCCATGGGTAGGATGTCAGGACCATCACATCTTGAATGTTAAATTGGTTCAAAATTTGAGGGATAAGGGATATTTTAGATTATGTCATGCCATTGATAGGGACCTCACTATTGTTTGGAGATAGGAATGGAAGGATGTGCAAAACCTTGGATTAGTAGGGAATGAGGCGATTGAGTGGAACAACTACATGCTTTTTTTAAGGACCAGCCACGTCAAGATCAAGGATGAAGAGGACAATCTTGTTTGGTAAAGAAACAATGCGTAGAACAAATACATTCCCAAAGTTAGTTATAAAGTTATGTGTGAAGAAATTGTAGTGAACATGAATGACTTGTGGTGGAATATCATTTGGAAGTACAAATTCCCTATGAAGTATAGGATATTCATGTGGATTTCTTTAAATGACAGAATTATGACCTGGGACCTATGCCAGAAAAGAGGATTAGAGGGACCTGATAGATGCCCACAATGCAAGGATGAAGAGGAATCAATGATGCACTTATTGATGAACTATGGTTTCTCAAAGAATATTTGGAATGAGTAGGGGAATTTGACTAGTTTAAATGATTCTTGGGTAGGGGAATATATTGATGAAGGGCTCAGAATTTGGACAAATAAAAAAGATGTAGATAATTTAAAAGTTATACCAATAATCATGGGTTGGGGTTTGTGGCTTGCAAGGAATGTGAACCTTTTCAAGGAGAAAGAAGTATTAGCTTTGCAAAATGCCAATTAGAGCTTGAGCATTATAAAAAAATTATTGTAGACTAATCCAGAAAATCCTCAAAGGAAATTAAGGGAGGTAGTAATATAGAAGTCTATAAATTAGGTTGTCAAATACCGCTAGCGTGATTGGTTTCGAAGGGTTTCATTTATAGGGAGAACTAGGGTCGAAAGCTTCTATAGTCGAGAGGAGACACCTAAAAAATCCATCCAGCTAAGGGTTGGTGTGGCCTAGGATGGGTGCGATCTCTAGGTGATTTTGACTACTTAGATGCCCCCGGGTCATGGTTTCTTAGCCAAAGACTAGTCTCGCAAGTCACAGACACACTAGCAAACAAACAAAAAAAGTCTATATATTGGGATTTCTTTGATGGTGCCTCTCAGAACAAATCATAGGTAAGTGGGAGTGGAGGTATATTATATCTAAATGATAATCATTTTTTTTAAGTACAAGGCAACATGTGGAAGAGGCACCAATGACAATGTGGAGTTACTAGCACTCAAACTCACTCTTATGTTAGATGTTGAACATGGTGCAATAAATTTACAAGTATTTGGTGATTCACAGTTGGCAATAAATTGGATGCAAGGTGAGATTGAACTCGAAAACTTCTTATTCCAACCTGTATTTGATGAAGCACAGAGATTGAAAGTACTATTCCAATCCCTCTCCTTTTGTCACATGTACAAGGAACAAAATAATGAAGTTGACAAACTTTTGAAAGAGGGTATGTTGTTAAATACGGGGAAATGGATATTCAAAGAACTTGTAGAGGGTACCTATATGTTTTATGAACATTATCCTTTCTTGTAGGATTGATTGGATTTTATGTCACGTGTGCCTATATATTGATTTTTTTTTGTTTTCTGTGGAATGGATGTTGTAACTAGATATTTGTAGGAATATTTATTTATAAGCTCATGGATAAAGGGAAATCTAGAAAGGATTTAGAAATATAAGTTTTACTTAGAGGATAATTTAATGTGAGACAGAGACCAAGGATATCAATTGAATGAACTAGGATAATAACTTTTTTGAAATTATGGGGACATCATGACCATAACTCATATGAAATGTCATTGGGACATCTAAGGAATGCAATTTTTTATATATAAATAAAATTATGACTTTTTTTTTCTAAAAAAAATAAATTTATTGAAGTTATAATTTAAAATTGTAAATTTAAGTAGCGTTATAATTATTGGAATCATAATTAAAAGTAGTATTATAATGACGAAAGAATTGATCCCTTGAACTAATGTTCCATGATAATGAATATTATTGGGCATATTATATGTATGTGAAATAATTTATGGAAAATCATATCACTTGGAGGTAGTGTAAATTAATATGTGATGAAGATAATTAATTTATGTTATGAGGGAAAAACTCTCTATGGCAAGGGTAAACCACAACAGACAGGTATGACTGCATAAATCAACTCAATTCCAACGTATGCTATATAAAATAATGTGCAAGATAAGAAAGAGGCCTACCTCGATCCAATATTTGATGATGTTCCACCATTGAGCACTTCGACCCAAAGCTTTATACCTGCAACAAGTTCTCAACAAAAAAGCAGAGCAAGTATATAGTGATAATATAAAGGGGTTAGCACATTAGATAGCATAATCCATTAATAAACATTACAAACATGCCCATGGATAATAATCATATATTTTCACGATATCAATTGGACGGGAAAGGAGTATTTCTATTAATAAATGATCAGCAGAAGCGAAAACATTACAGACTTTCGTGTCGGCATGGTTCAAAACCAAGAAACCAAGTTCCTTCCAACTGGGCCTCCACCACTTCAATCCTCCACCAAAGGCAAGCTCATAGAAGGGAGACAATGAGGTTCTCTCAACAATAGGGAAAGAGCTTGGGGGATGAACACTGTGTTCAGACATGAGGAACAAAGGGATGCAGAATCAATATGAAGTAATTTCTCCAGAGTAACTTTGCTCTTAAAGTTGAATTCTTTCTCATTTTTTCCATAGCTCGGAATTGTGCTTTTATAGCCTTCAAAATGCAACTAAAGGGCCGAGTCAAAACGTTTCCAATATATGGAAGGCCAAGGATCAGAGATCTCTTGTCGTGACATGGAAACCCGACTTCATTTTTGTATTTTCTGGCACAAATCTCGATGTACGCAGGTTGTAGTGTAGCAGCCTGTGTATACGCATGTTGTATAGTAGATAGGGCGTGTATATGTGGAATAATATTTATTTTTATCTCTGGATTCATCAAAAAGGGATGACAAGTCTGCATAGGGAAATGGAAAAAGGCCCTCTGTGCAAGATTGCAATGGTGAGTCAAATCTTGCTATAACAATTTACAAAAAATAAATTTTATTAATGATATATTTTTGACAAAATAGATGAAGGTTGATGTAAGATATACATGTATTACTGATTGAGAGTACATACTATGCATATTTGTTTTCAATAAATAGGGTGTTACACATTGATGATTCATACATATTCCTAGAATTATGTACCATTTTGTACTAGATGAAACTAGGGAAAACTTATATAAATATTTGATTTTGACTTTGGCAATTGTTAATGTGCTTACTTGTAGGCAATTGTTCATGTGCTTACTTGTAGGCCATTGTTAATGTACTTACTTGTAGGGCATCTGATTTTTTTTTCTTAAGCATGACGATGACTAATATTTTATCATCCATATTTATGTCATCAATTTATGTTGATAGAATTTGGAATTGAATCAATTTTGTAAAAAAATGATAATTATCCCAAATTGTGAGACATTTTTTATAATGATAATATGAACACATACAGAGAACCAATATTGCATTGATAATGGAAAAGAAAAAGATTTTTTTTTTATAAAGAGTTACAATCTAGTTGATTCAATCCACTTTATGAATGTGGGATACACCAAAAAACACACTAAAATAAAATAAAGCATAAAAGCATAAAATATACTAAAGTCAAGTGACTTTATTAATGCATATGTTTAATATAAAATTGACCATTATAATTTGATATTTTCTTTAACACCCTCCCCTAATGGTCAATCTACTGACTACACCAAGCTTATCCTAGAATTTTACATATTTTTTGGGACCCAAAGGCTTGGTAAAAATGTTTGTAGTTTGGTCCTCTGTGGGACAATACTGCAAATCAATAGATCTATCATCTACAAGTTGTCTAATGAAGTCGAAATGTAACTCAATATGTTTAATACACTCATGGAAGTTTGGATTATTGGATAGTTTGAGCACTCCTTGATTGTCATAGAGTAGGGTTGTTGGAACTATTTACTACATATTCATGTCTGAAAGCATCCTCCTGAGCCAAAATGCCTCACGTGCTCCTTTCACTGCTATTTGATATTCTACTTCTATCGATAAAAGTGATATTGCATGTTGCTTCTTGCTAGTCCATGAGATTGCACCCATGTCGAGGCTAAAAACATATCCAGGGGTTGATTTTCTATCAGCCACACAACCTGCTCAATATGAATCAGTAAACCCACATAGCCTAGGGTATTTGATTCTATTGTAAATAATTCCAAAGTCAAGTGTCCCTTTCACATATCTCAACACTAGACGTTTTGTTGTAGTCCAATTTTTTATTGTCATCATTTTCATAAATATGGAAAATAAACTAAAAAATTAACTAAAATCATGCCTAGTGTTTGTAAGATATATCAAGATCCCCGTTATCTTCTTGTGCACTAACTCATTAATTTCCTTAGAGCTAGTCTTGGCTAAAATATTTATCCCTTTCTCCATACGTGTAGATGATATTTTTCAATATATCATTCTAAACTTGTCAAGTAAACTCTTGGCATATTTTGTTTGAGAGACAAAAATGTTGCTACTTTTTTGTCAAACTTCTAGACCTAGACAGTGATGTAGGAGGCCTAGATCATTCATGTCAAAAGTGTTACTCATATTATATTTGATTTGTACAATAGAGTTTACCTCACTACATGTAATAATGATGCCATCTACATAAATGACTAGTAGAATGATATCATTATTAATGCTTTTGACATATATATTGGAATATGAAGGATTTTTTCAGAACCTTTACTCATCCAAGTACTTATCAATCTTAATGTACCATCCCCAAGGTGATTTCTTCATGCCATATAGAGACTTATTAAGTCTATAAATAAGATTATCCTTCCCTGGAACCTATAACCCCTATGGTTGATACATCTAGACCTCTTCCTCTAAATCTCCATTGAGGAAGGTACTCTTCATGTCCATTTGATGGACATTCTATCCAAATTGTGCTACCTTGAATAGAACTAATCAGATGGTGCTCATCTTTGTTTTAGGAGAAAATGTCTTTTCATAGTCAATTCCCTCGTGAAAGAACCCTTTTGCAACCAATTGTGCCTTGTACTTGTCAAGTGTAAGTACTTGACCTTGTACACCCATTTGCAACCAATGGGTTTCTTCCTTGGTGGAAGAGTTGTGATATCCCAAGTCCTATTTTTCATCAAACTTTCATGTTTGGTTGCAATATCCCTCTCCTATTTTGGCCTTGTTGGCTTAGGGTTTCATACCTAGGGTTGGAAATGCTTTACCAACAAATACCACATTCACATTGACATATTCAATATTTAAGGATAGAATAAGGTCTCACCCGAGACTCGCATGAGAATCATAGGGACCGAATGTTTGTGCATATCATGATGGAACAATACATATAGGAAACACTTAACTAATATTTGCACATTAGATATTATTCATTCATATTAGAATTCATATAAGGCGCATGTAGTCTAACATCTACAATAATATACATTCAAAACAAAGTACATGATATAAAGTATAAACTCAGGCCTCATGCCTTCTTTTATTAATCACAGTGAAACATTCAGATACATGGAGGGTCATAGCTTGCATAGAGATCCATTAAGATTTAAACTAGAAATCCAAGATTTAGATCTCAATCAACTTTCTCTCTCATATTATAGAAAACTCAAGACCAACTATTGCATGGTCACATGCATTCCTTATATCTCTACACAAGCATGGAAATCATAACACACCTACTAACTCACTAACAACCTCAACCACGACCAATCAATTGGTTACAAAAATGGTTACAATCATTATGTTGATCTTAGAGGATTTGATATGCATGCAATCTTTACAAGTCCTTGCATGCAATGAAAAATTGGTTGTCGCATGACAGGGTGTATATATGTCTTCCTAGTTTTTGGATAGTTTCATAATACACAATCATTTAATTTATCAACTCAGAGTCTTGTGTGATCTTGTGAGGCTTTTAACGTAATATACACAAAACAAAGAGTTTACCACGACCATGCAATTTAATCTGTTTGACAGAGAAAGTAAATGCAAACCGTTCAACTAAAGCATTGAATTAACAATATTCTTGATCCCCCATCCTAGTTGATGGCACCTCATATAGTCAAATCACTAAGAACTAAACTCATAACCTCAGTATCTAGCTTTGTTCACCAAGTGAGACCAAGAATAGAGTGATTCTGCAGCACACAAATCTCATAAACTAAAATAACATTCTAGAGCAAATATAGTTATATAATCTAATATACTTTTCACGCACTACAATTAAAATATAATTCAAAATTATATTCTAATACTGAAACATAAATCTACAATAAAAGAACCAACATCATTCTCAATCTCTACTCATCTAGTGGCACTTCATATGTTGCAGTCACTAGAAACCATATCCATAACCCAACATTTCGCTCTGCATACTAAGTACAAGTTGAGAACACAATGATCCTATAAAACCCTAACTCTATAGCATACCAGTTTTGTAGAATCATGATTTTGTAGCATACCAGTATTGTAGCATCATGATTCTGTAGCATAATCTACAGGTAATTAGAATGGAACAAAGAATTAGAATAACATATAGTAAACTAAAATCAAATATAACAAGAGGACTAAGCTACATCATAAATAGAACCAAAGAATAACATGTTGGAAATAGATATTATTATACAGGAAAATATAGCACGGTGACTTACCTCGAGTGGGCCTGCTCAAGGCTCGATTTGTGCTTGGTCTTCACAAAATCACCAGAGCATAATTATATGAAATCCCCACACATAAAATCCAAGCGATCTATTAAGTTATTAAAAGCAAGATTACAAAGCAAATGTCTTCGGCATAAACTTGAGATTTACTAGTTATCATACTCCTCGAGGCGGTCACACATATATACATGAAAAGGGGGACTGCCTGCTCCATAAATGGAGTGGCAAGTCGCTCAAAATATGATACAAGTTCAAAAAATATTGAAACTAAAAATGATAACAATCTTCTGATTGGATTCTATGGAAAAATAGGTTTAAAAAGATATCCAATGGTGTAACCCTTGGGCAACTAAAGCATCGAATCTATCCTACGCTTCTTGGAAATTTTGGTTACAACTTGTGGTCGCATGTTCCTCCAAGCATCTCCACAATTAAGCATTTATGTGGGATCGAATCTCGAACATGATAATGTTTAAATTCTAACATCTCCAGTGATATCTATGTGAGGATGTCTTCTATCGAACCCTTGGTCATAGTGTAGCATACTTGTGATGGGATCAGAACCCTTGGTTTTAATATCTTCTTAAAATATTCTCGATCCACTTGCTCCCATTCAATGGTTGATTCATTGTAAGGTATGACTAGGATTTGAATTATGTTGACCTGGAAGTGATGAACAATCTCATAATAGTTCAGGGTAGCAAGGTTCTTGTAATCAAGACGTAGGTGGACACATGTATATGTGTGTGTGTGTGTGTGTGTGTGTGTACACACACACACACATATGAAATAATCCAAATAATCTTAAACACACTTTTAATTCTAACTTTAAGAAGAAGATAAGAGAATAAAATGGAAAATATATACCTTGAGAAATATCAAAGTGAGGTAATAAATGAGTCTTAAACACCATGGAAAGAGGTAAAATGGATATATGTTATCGGCCAAAAAGGAATGGTTTTATGTAGCAAAAGATGTCAAAATAGTGGTCCATCATCTCTCCCCAACTAGTCTGGTTTCATGTCCCTATGCAACCCAAGTTGATCCTCTTCTGAAACTATTGCATGTAATTCTCCCCAGTCAAAAGTTGGGTGTCCATAATCCCCTTGATTATAGTATCCCAAAGTTTTGTCCAATTGTAGCCAATGTGTCCTTTCCTCTTCTTCATTCCAAGTTATATGTGCCATATAGAACCTTCTTGGGCATCAAATGATGGGGAAGTGGAACTGTAACCTAATCCATCTCGTACCATATGTCAACAATAAATTAATGTAGAATGATTCCCTATTAAGGTCCAGACCAAAAAATGGATACCCCATGGAATTCATGTTTCTCAAATAGTTGGGAATTTTTTCTTGTTTGTCATGAGAAACTAGGAGTGCCTTCATTGAATGTGCTCCTAAAATTTCAAGATATTTTGTTATGGAAAATCTACGATGATGTCGAATGGTGACAGTATCTCTCAGTTCTCATATTAACCTTTATAAATCATCCTTTATCACATGAGGCAAAGGATACTCATATCTAACTTTTAGGCTTGCATTTTCCTCGATCCTTGCATGGAAATACATATATTTCTTCCATTGAACTAGGCCGAGGATATGAGATATGAATGCACACTACTGGACATCCCCAATATAGGGGTTGGAGTTTTAGCTGGCATTATCCTACAATAGAAAATTGTAAAGGTACAACTCACACAGCAAATTCTGATCTTTCATATCAGTAGAGAAGAACAGGTCCATGAAATCCTATGGTTTTATCACTTCATAAGGTCACATGTTGTTATTTTCCTTAATCTGAATGTAATCCATCGATCATGCAAGAGTATGGGATAATCCCTTGGGGAAATTATACAAAGGATTGTCTCAAAGGATAGTTCACATGCCTATTGCACTATCCCCTGAGTATGTACTAGTTGGTCTTTATATTTTTTAATTTTGGTTTCCCACTTATTCTCTTGCATGAGATACATAGAAAACCATCTTTGCTTCAACTTCTCAATGACATGATGGTGGGTTTCCCAGTTAATGATCCCCAAATAAAAAATCTTGTCCTTGTTTCTCCACTATGGAAGATCTAGTCTCAACTAAATAAATGAACAAGTGTTGGTAATGATATCATCAAGGAAATAATTGACGATTTGTTATGCCTACTTTACATGTACCTTAGCACAATTATCAGACCTAGGCTTTGAAACTTCTCCATGATCAATATCATCCAAAAAGCTTTCCATATTACCAAACCTAGTTTTATTATGTTGTATCTTATTCCTAAGTTTTTATTTTCTTGTATTAGCCTTTTATTCTATTTGAGTAATGTTTGGTAGCTACGGTTGCAAACCTAAAAGGCTTGGGAACTAAGTGGGACTTACCTTTCTTAGCTTTATTTCTTTTCTTTCGATCAGGTCCCGCCGATCTTGGAATAAAACATGAATACCATGGCTTTTCGATCATAAGACGAGGTGGTGAGGATTCTTCAAACCCTACCTTGCTCTATTCATTTTTTAAGGCTTGACAAGATTCCTTATCCAAACCCCCTGATCAAATTTCTTCAAGCTCAGATTCTGTAGAAATTTCAACAATGGGGTCATTCGGTATCCTGCTCACCATTACCCTTGATTCCTTGACCTTTAATTTCATAGAAATATCAGTGATAAGGTCATTTGATACCCTACTCACCACCACCCTCATTCTTCAGCCTTAGATTATGTAGCAATATCAATGATAGGGCTAGTGGGTCATTTCCTTGTCATTCTCTTCGATACCCTCATTGAGCGATGATGCTCTGACATTGTGGCCATATGTGGTTACGTTCGACTAAGCCCTTTTTTCGGTGGTAGAGCCCAAGCCCATGGTTTAGTCACCATTATTTTCGTGAATATACCCCAAGGAAAATCCAATCGTTCCAATTGAACATTGATCATCATCCGTATGAATCCCTTGTGGTATAATTTTGTTTTAGGATTATGTCGGTTCCTTACGTCCTCGATCATCTTCATCAAACTTTAGAGTAGATAGTAGGGCATGTTGAGTGGCTTGTATTATTTTAAATGCATCAAAATCATGATATGATAGTGGTATTACTAAACCTGCCCTTGCAGGTGATAATGTTTTGCAAGAAAAAGACGACCACATTCCAAGGTGGTGACAATGCATCCCTCTGAATACCCACAAATGGATGGATTTTCTTGTTGGATGGGAGACTCTCGTGTCTGCCTCCGTTGTCCCTATAATCCAATCAATTTTGTGTGTCCTTCCTACGCCTTCCATGCCATTTCATCCTATCCGATCTGATGTCGATGGCCCAGATTTGTCCTGCCCATGCTATGTCGCCACCATGCCATCGTCCGATCATCAGTCACCCTATTTTTCTTGCCATTGAACGAAAGCAATCACTAAAACGTGTAGCCCTGGTAATCAAATCAAAAACCCAAGAATGTTCCCAAGCGGGGATATCCATAATGACGTCTAAAACAACCACCACAATGACGTATTAATAACAAGCTCTAATAAATTATGTATGCCTTCCTGCCTTTTCCTTCGTTTCCCTTGATGTGTATGCATTGTGCCCTTGTTGATGCTGACGCCCTGCCCATGACATGTGATTCCCGCCATGCCATACCCATTCCTCGGTCCTGCCCATGTCATCCCACTCACCAAACCAAAAAATTCATGGGTGTATATTATTAGTCCCTGCCAAAAGACCTAGGGACTATAGCGATGAGTTCATTGTTGAACTCATATTAGTTTAGGGTTGAATTTATAATTTTCCAAAAAGTGTAATGTTTAACTTAGGATATTTATATTTATTTATTTTAAAAAAGATACATACATATATATATATATATATATCACTGTATCCAAAGTTACACAAAGAAATGAAACATTCATTTAATGAAACAATATATGCAACGTTAATGAATAACACTGTATCCAAAGTTACACAAAGAAATGAAACATTCATTTAATGAAACACTATATCCAAAGTTAATGAATTTATTAGCATACAAAATTATTGCCAGCAGGGGAGGGTATTGCTTGTTGATGAAGTCACTATCTTGCCACATTCTACCAGAACACCCTCCAATAAAAAAAAAAATTTAATATATGTTTTTATTTAAACTTTATGTTAAAAAGTTTTTCACCCGTTTATCAATGAAATTATGTTCCCTTTTTTATTATTATTGAAATTTTGTTCTAATTTTTTTATTATATACGCTGTATATTTTTTTCATATTATATTTTAAGTCCAAAAGAAATAATTCTAAAACAAAACATTTAAAATTTAAAATTCTTTTTCTTCTCAAATAAGTTAAAAACATTAAAATTGAATGCATAATTTCAACACTTCTTTGAGGATCCGTTCACACATAAATTGTAAGGATGAATCGACAGCTTTCAAATCATCGTGGGGTCTCTTGTACGGAAAGATCAGGGGAACGAAAGACTCTGACCTTTCTGCGATCAGTCCTACAACCAGGAGAGCACCTACCGAAAAGCTTTCTCCCACAGACGTCGCCTTGCACCAGGAAAACAAGAGTTGGTAGTAAACCTGCAAAGACAAAAATGCAGTTCATCAACCTTTGTCAGAACAAGGATGGAGATAAAGTATGTTTCAAAATAAATGTGAATTTATTGAGCCTATGTCCAACGCTTGAAAATAAATATCGATCTACATGTTTGGGAACACTCAAAGGTGGTTGAATCTTTTTTGGTTGAATCTCTTTTGCAGAAACTGACCAAAACAATGACAGTGGCAACAAGGAGTTCTCTTAACTTATTGCAAGAATAGTCCAATCTGTTGGTGCCCAATCATCAATCTTTCCATCGTTTGCAGGTTTGATGCCTCTGCTTTCATCTCCCCTTTTTCTCGTTCCTTAAGTTTAAAATGTCTAAATTAAATTCAACTTAATATAACATTTTCAGTATACATTTTTTGTATATTCATAATGTTTTTCTAGTATTATTTCTGTGTAGTATTATTTCTGTGTTTTGCTTAAGTAATATAACATTTTTTGTATATTTACAATGTCTTTGTTTAAAATGTCTAAATTAAATTCAACCTAATATAACATTTTCAGTATATTCATAATGTCTTTCTAGTATTATTTATGTGTTTTGCTTAAGTAATATAACATTTTTTGTATATTTACAATGTCTTTGTAGTATTATTTCTATGTTTTTCTTAAGGAATGTTTGTATGAAATGAATCATAGATACGAATACACTTAAACTCTAAATTAAGTATTTTAAGTAGTTAGGGTCATTACCTTGAGCAAAATTGGTAAAGGAAGACTCCATCGTCCTAGCTCTCCTTACCAAGAGTCTTCATCTTCTCATCCTTAGCTCTCAATACTGTACCATTCAGTTTAGTTTTCAGTTGCATTGAGTTTAGTTTTCAGTTGCAGGTCTAAATATTTCACAAATCAGTGTAGAAAATTATTGAAATGAAATGCATACTTGGATACTCCCCCATATTACAATCCTTATTACAATGTTGGTTATGATAATAGTCAAATAGACCTTTCTAGTCTGGCTGGATGTTTTCACCACAAATGGTAGTTTTAAAGGTGGAGGATAAACGATAATTGCTCTTACTAGGTTTTGAAGCTTGGGGCTCCTCTTCCCTTCATGAAAATTGGAAAGAAGCTTATAGGCTAGCACTATACTTCCACATCAACCAGAACAAGACGATGCCAAGTTACTAGGTCTATCATATACACTTTCCTAATTTGACCACATATGTTAGCTTCAAAGGTGGAGAATAAAAGATGAATGCTCTTACTAGGTTTTGAGGCTTGAGGCTCGTCTTCACTTTGTATTCCCTTTGAGAGGACTGGAAGAAGCTTAGGAAATAGGAGAGTACCTCCATTTCCACCCCAATAAGGCTTCACATGCAAGCTTTTGGTAGAAAATCAATTGCAACAAAAAAAATCCACGCTTTTCATAGAAAATCAAAATGCAACTCAATTTTGAAAAATAATTTATATAAGCGATGATGAAATGGAACCAAAAGCTGAAAAATAAAGAGTTCAAAAAGAGAACATGTGGTTGAAAAATAAAGAGTTCAAAAAGAGAACATGTGGTTAACAGGAGCAGACAATGCTCAGAGAGAAAATAAAAGTGCTAAAAGAAGGGAGATGTACACCAAAAACATAGCATAGACAATTAAATCTAATATTTTTATGCTTCTATACAAGCCTTGAATAGGAAGCACAATGAATAGGCTAGAAATGAACAACAAATAGAACAGAAAATGGCACAGTTATATTATACGATAGATTACATACAAGACAGAATGTGAGGCAGATTCTTCTTATTTTCTTTGATCTGAAACTTTTCATGAAAGAAAAACTCCCATGGATTGAATGAGCTTTGGTGGGTACCCTCGTGTGTGCCAAAAAATCACAATGGCAATAACGAATGGAAACTTTTCTAGAAAACAAAATTTCGATGAAGACAAATTGGATTGAATGAGCTTAGGTTGGTATACCCTAGCATGTGCCAAAAATCACAATGGCAATAACAAACCTCCAATTTGATTAAGGTGGACGTGTATAGGCTAGCAAAATGAATAGGCTAGAAATGAACAACAAATAGAACAGAAAATGGCACAGTTATATTATACGACAGAGTACATACAAGACATAATGTGAGGCAGATTCTTCTTATTTTCTTTGATCTGAAACTTTTCATGAAAACAAAACTCCCATGGATTGAATGAGCTTTGGTGGGTACCCTCGTGTGTGCCAAAAATCACAATGGCAATAACGAATGGAAATTTTTCTGGAAAGCAAAATTTCAGACAAATTGGATTGAATGAGCTTAGGTGGGTATACCCTGGCGTGTGCCAAAAATCACAATGGCAATAACGAATCTCCAACTTGCTTAAGGTGTATGCATAGAGACTAGCACAATGAATAGGCTAGAAATGAACAACAAATAGAACAGAAAATGGCACATTATACGACAAAGTACATACAAGATAGAATGTGAGGCAGATTCAAACCTTCTAATTATTCTTCTTATTTCTTATGGAGTCTTTGTTTAGACAATAATGTTTGTATTTCATTTCTACCAAATAATATATTATTATTTTTGTTCACTTTCTCCTCATCTATACTTATGATGGGATTGTTACATGTAAATCAGATTGTAACGAAATAGTTTCTCATATAAATATATCACTAGAATGTAACATATTACATGTCTTGAGAAAAAAAAATGTAGTAAATAATTAGAATACATACAATGGTAAGCATAGCCAAATTTGACTGAGGTCATACCGGTTGATAGCACACACAGGGAGTTAAATCACAACAATTGTTGAATCAAATGTTACAAGTTGCAATGACATTGTCGGAGTTCGAACTATACTATTACATAAACATTACTAGATATTTGAAAGGTACAATCTATAGACTACAAAAAATCGCCAGAACACTAACCTTATCAATCGCCTTTTGCCAGGTCCATTAGCCCATACGGCTTGTAAAGAGTTGTCCTATTCAAAGAAAATCCACTGTGTTGGTTGGCAATTAAATGTACAAATTAAATAGACCCTAAACCTATACACAAGTAGTCATTGGTCATTTTCTAGGCATGGAAAAAATAAAAAATAAAATTATGAAATCAATACTCGGCATATAATTAAATCAGCCAATGTTGTCTGGAAAGTGTACTCTTGGGGCAGTTCCACCAAGAGATGTGGTTCTGGAGTCACATTCCACATGTCCTGTGAAGAAAATTAACAATCAATAATTCTAGTACAAAACTTCCACGAGATTATCAACTCGCATTGAAATGTTATACATGCAATATTGCTACCTGATTGACGTGGAAATTTTTATTGTCTTCGACAAAATTTCTTTAAGCATAGTATTATAACGAAAACTGCATACAAATTTAAATATTTAAAACAGGAAAACATTAAATACAAATTTTAATATATAAATATAAATGTTATTAATATATAAATAAATAAAACAAATATAAATATAAATTTTAATAAATAAATGTGTCTTATTAATATATAAATAAAATGTTGATAAATAGTCCGAAGATGCCTTTGTTATCTAAGAACGTTACCTTTCCACTAAATAATATGTCGATATGGAAATATGTGTTCAGCCAGGATGCAGTTTGGGCAAATCATGAAACTCTTTTCGAAGCACATAAATAAATACATTTCTGTTTACTTATAAAAAAAACTAAAAAATAGTTTAGAGGATGTTCAGAGATGAACCTGCAGGGCTATGATCATGGTCTTCTTGCGAGAATCCTGGCATATGATCTTCCCATCTTCGATTCGGGACCCCACTTTCTCCGCTTGTCTTCTGATGGTGCAGACAAACTTAGCCACCAGCATCTTTTCGTCGACATTCTCCAACTCAAGTATTAAATTGAAACCATTCAAAAGCAAAACCCTGAATAAGAATTTGTTCACCTCCGGTTTAGCCTTGAGCTTCTTCTTAGAGGGAACTCCAAGGTAGACCTAATTATTGCTTCTTTTCTTCCTGGCAGAAGATTCTGCCATCTTGGACACAATAGATAGAAAACGATAGAGGGAACACTATGGTCTTGTATTGCAAGGCTTCCCTTCACACAAAACTAGCAAGAATTAACGTATGCAGCGAGCTTGACATACACCACGAATATCTAACAGCTCAGAGCAAGCATGCATGTACAGCTCAAGACAAGCTCTCGCATTCCGCCATTGTTACAAAGCTCCACTCAGTAATCTCAAAACCACTCTCGGCAAATATTTGTTTCCTTACATACGAGCATTCCTGTCTCAAAATCCATTATTTAAATTTCAGAAAGTCCATGCAGTAATACACAGAAAGAAGAAGCAAAAAACTGACTTTATTATCCAAAATACTAGTTCAGAAATGTACGAAAAAGAACTCGTCTGAGGATTCGAACACTCGGCAGACTACGAGGATTCGAACACTAGGCAGACTACAGAGCAAACACTCGAGAGAGTTACAGAGACAGAAACAGAGCAGTTGAGTGACAAAACCAACCGTAAGATTGTATGCCGAGCGAGCATTTGTACCATCAATACCCTGGAACATGACACTAAGCTCGCGGGTGGTAACAAGTTATGACAACGGAATAAATGATTGAGAGGATCAATGTGGACGAGGATGGGCGCGTGTAAGATTGCATGTCGAGCGAGCATTTGTACCATCAATACCCGTGAACATGACACTAAGCTCGTGGGTGGTAACAAGTTATGACAACGGAATAAATGATTGAGAGGATCAATGTGGACGAGGATGGGCGCGTGTAAGATTGCATGTCGATCGAGAATTTGTACCATCAATACCCGTGAACATGACACTAAGCTCGCAGGTGGTAACAAGTTATGACAACGGAATAAATGATTGAGAGGATCAATGTGGACGAGGAGTAATGGGCGCGTGTAAGATTGCATGCCGAGCCAGCATTTGTATCATCAATACCCTTGAACATGATGCTAAGCTCGCGGGTGGTGACAAGTTATGACAACAGAATAAATGATTGAGAGAATCAATGTGAAGGAGGAGTAATGGGCGCGTGTAAGATTGCATGTCGAGCTAGCATTTGTACCATCAATACCCTTGAACATGACACTAAGCTCGAGGGTGGTAACAAGTTATGACAACGGAATAAATGATTGAGAGGATCAATGTGGACGAGGAGTAATGGGCGCGTGTAAGATTGCATGCAAAGCCATCATTTGTACCATCAATACCCTTCAACATGACACTAAGCTCGTTGGTGGTAACAAGTTATGACAACGAAATAAATGATTGAGAGGATCAATGTGGTCGAGGAGTAATGGGGATATAATAATATTGAAAATGAATGAGTAATGGGAAAGATGAAACTATTAAGCATGTTATGTGGAGTTGCAAAGTTGTCAGAACCTTCGTGGCATTTTGCTATTATCTTCCTTCCCTTGAAAAACTTACTTGGGGTTTTAAAAATCTTATAAATAATACAAGGGAGACACTCAAGATTTTGAATAATCAGTCATAGGTCTTACATCCACATAAAACACACAATGATTCAATTATGCTGCAACTTTAGCCAAAAGACTCCAAATAGAGTTGCAAAACTTTGATAAATAGGCAGAGACACCACCCTAAACGCTCACTCTGAGAGCCCAAAAAAAATGAGTGAGAGTTTTTTAAAGACAGATGATGCTTTCCACATTTTTCAAAAGAGGCTGAACCCATACACAACATATTAAACACATAAATAAGCATATGACAATCTCTCTCTTCTAAACTTTGTTTCTTTCGTAAATCTCTTTGAGAATAGCGATTGAACTTAATTGAATGAAATCATATTTACAATTTCCAGGGAGTTGTGATCAAATACAATTTTCATGCTAAAATCCTCAAGCGGGATAATATACCAAACCATCAATTTTGTAGAAAGGAATTAAAAAGAGAAAAACAAAGGTCTGTCGATTTCAGCTAATGAAGACACCATCTTTGTAAAGTTGTAAACCAATATAATGTACAAAACGCAGTATTATGAACAGATAAATTCTTTTTTTTCAAAAATCAAAACATCCATTCTATAAGTTTTTGGCAGAAACTAAACGATCCAAATAGTGAATCATTTTAGTAAAACATATGTAAATCCAAAGCATAATTTTATGAACAGATAAATTCCTTTTTTTCAAAAATCAAAACATCCATTCTATAAGTTTCTGGCAGAAACTAAACGATCCAAATAGTGAATCATTTTAGTAAAACATATGTAAATCCAAAGCGTAATTTTATGAACAGATAAATTCTTTTTTTTCAAAAATCAAAACATCCATTCTATAAGTTTNNNACAGATAAATTCTTTTTTTTCAAAAATCAAAACATCCATTCTATAAGTTTATGGCAGAAACTAAACTATCCAAATAGTGAATCATTTCAGTAAAACATATGTAAATCCAAAGCGTAATTTTATGAACAGATAAGTGAGATCGGAAGAG
>CBVK0100043954.1:0-29541 GCA_900067695.1 Picea abies
CAAAAATGGTAGCTTCTTTCTGGTGACAAGATATCTGGAGGAATGGTAGTTTCTTTCTATTTTATATTATTTCTACGTGATCCTCTTTTTTCTAACAGGAAACACCAAACCATAAAGGTAAGCAATAACCTCATTAAGAGATAAGGGATAAGTGGTGGATAAAAAGTACCTAGTAGTGTAGGTCACCATTACATGAGGGGTTGGTCACTAGGCAAATAACTCCCCAAAACTACCTTCGTGTTCACATGTGCAAGAGACAGAAAGTATAGTGAAGCTTAGTTACATGTATAAGTTCCCCACAAATGATGTTATAATGATCATCATTATGAAACTAGTTACAAGACTACATCAATCCAATAGACAACATTAAAACACATTCTAACATATCCATCATCTAGAAATGAAAAAACCTAATGCATGCATCACTATGGATCTTTAAGTTTTGAAGCCATATGAATTTTTCTTTGAATCTAGCCATATGAATGGATCTTTAATTTTTTCAAATTTATGATTTGGTACAACAAAATTTAGGAAAATTTCTAAGTTCATGAGATGTGAAGGGAACATGTGTAAAGAGATTGAAATTGATTGTTATTGATTGCAATCAATAACAATCGATTTCAATGTCGCGCCACTTGTTTCTCTCCATCCTCTTATTGATTTCTATATAATCCTCTCATTTATTCATATGATTACCCACATTTTATAGCACTTAATTACAATTCAACAATTCAACCCCAAAGAACTTACCTTGAAACACCATTTAACTCTGCAAACTCACCTCTGGATATAGTGCACCATCAGAGAATCAATGAAGGGGGTCGATCTTGAATATACTATAATAATTGTAGCCAACCCATAGGTAATGAAAATATTTTCAAAATCATGTTGGTTTTAATTTTTCGAGAGGTTACAAGGCTAGGACCTAGGAATTAGATTAGAATTTTCTAAAACCTTCAACAATAGGAGGGAATTAGTGCAACAACTTACCTTAATTGTAATTGAAGAGTTCATCGGTTGATCCATAGGGCTCCCCTTGCAAGGTGGAAGGTGTTTAAATAATTTGAATCTATCAGTAGATAGTTAGCCTTAGTTTCTAACAAATCCCTCTCCTATTACCGACATACGAAAAGGAATTCAAAGGGACTTGTTGATTTCACCTTGGAAAGAGGTAGATTTCATCATCCAAAATTTCATAACTTGTGAGGGGAGGTAAAACATGGTGTTTCACCACTTTGTCAAACTCATGATGCACCTCAAGAATGAAAAAATATTAAACATGGCATTCTTCTTGTAGTGTGATGTTTGAGGAAAACAAAGGTAGAGGGTAAGTGATCACTGTAATGTGAATTACCTACAGGAATATTGAAACAATTAATTGTCAAATCCTAAAAAACAGAGCATGAAATGAATTATGTTTCAACAATTGAGATATATTTAACATAAGAAAAACATGGGATGAACATAATTTACATATAAAAAGAAAACACACAAACACAAACTCCAACACAAAATTCTTGTAAAAATGTGTTGCAATATGTATTAAGATTCTGCAAAAATCCACTACAATGGCTTCCAAATATTCAAAACAATACTATCCCCCCCATTTTGATTACATTAAGTATACAAATAGATGCAAAACTCAGATCCTAACTCCAAAGGTATACAAATATATGAAAAACTAATATCCTACCTCCAAGGGTATACAAATAGATTCAAAACTCAAATCCTACCTCCAAGGGTATACAAATAGATGCAAAACTTAGATCCTACCTCCAAGGGTCGCACTGCTCCCAAAATGCAACAAAACCCTCGTTTTTTCACAAATTTAATAATTGTTGGCTATTCCTAGATTCACCATCCTAGTGAAGTGTTGGAATTCTTAGTGAAATCCAAATTTTCTAGGAATAAAAACCAACTCAATCTCTGTGGTTAGTGATATGTCTACATGTGAAAATTTATTCACTCTAGAACAAGGTAAGAAAACCCATGGATAGGAAATAAGAATTTATTGACTTGGTGAGGTTCCTTGACTCATCATTGACATGATTCATGCTAAGAACCAAATGTAATATTTAACACCATAATCAAAACTCTTTCCACTATATCTGATCTAAATTAATATTGATGGAATCTTGCATTTGTGGTTATGCTATAACATTTGTATTTGGTTATGGGATTTGGCTTTGGAAGAAGGTAATAAGTTCATGTGGGGATTTTAGAATTTCCCACTAATTGTTCAAATAATGCCTAAATTGGATGTCTGTATCAGTAGTGGGATGTTGGTATCAGTAGTGGGATGTTGGTTCAAGATTGATCATTTGGTATCAGTATCCCCTACCATTAGTTATAATAGTTTATTACCAAAGTTTGTTACGATACCTTAGAGACTATGCAATAATTAGATACCATCAAATATATGATATCTCTAATTACCAAGAAATTGTCAAGAAACATTCCTTGAAATAATTGTTGATTTCCCGTGACATATGGGAACAACTCCCTAATTACTTGAGGAATAGGAAACTTGTGGGTTATCCATATTTCATTTGATCCCTCAATAGAGAAAACTTTTATATAAACTCTATAATAATACACGATGTTAGGTGGCTTGGCCTTGGATTTCACTTTCCCCTTCTTTGGTGTTCTATTAGGTTTTACAAGTCACCCATCAAGTAGGAATAATGAGAAGAAGTTATGCAATGGACTCAAGTAGTCAGGGCACTTGGATTTTATGGTGCAAATGAATTTGGGCATCTAGCCTTCAATTGGGAAGATCTTCACTCCGGTGCTCTTGAACAAGAATAGTAGGTTTCATGAGGACATGAAACACTTTTGGTTGAGGAGAGATGATGGACTCATGAAGTGACAAATTTTTTCCACTTGTTATCTCTCTGTCAAATCTCCCAAGGCTGTGAAGGAAACTAGCAAAGGTAACCTCAAACCAATATTTTGGTCGGTATCTAGCCCTACCAACTAGAGAGGGATCTCTCAATTGGTCAACCTCAATGAGATGACTAAAAAAAATGATCTTAGGCTAGGTATTGGGAACAATGAATATTTTTGATAATAAAGTGGGGGTTTTGTTGGACAATGGGTTTAAAAACTAGGAAACTAGAATAATCACTCTTACAGATCAATTGCAGAGGTCAAATAGGGCCAAGGTAGCTGGAAATGTATGTCCAATTGAATATCATTGTAGTGTGATGATTGAGGAAAACAAAAGGTAGAGGGTAAGTGAGCACTGTAATGTGAATTCACCTACAGGAACACTGAAACAATTAATTGCCAAATCCTACAAAACAGAGAATGAAATGAATTTTGTTTCAACAATTGATATAGATTTATCATAAGAAAAACATGGGATGAAGATAAATTACATAGAAAAATAAAACACATGGACACAAACTCCAACACAAGAATCCCTATAAAAACTTGTTGCAATTTGTAATGGCCGAATTAAATTAAACATCCATTAATTCTACAACATAGCAGTAAATTCAAGAATTTCTTTAATTTAGCACATTTGCATACAAATTTATCAATAATAATAAAATTTTATAATAGATTAACAACAATGCATAATTTTAAATAATACCCAGGTCTGATGCTAATAACCCTCCATTTGTCCTTTACCTTCTTGACCGCTACTACACTTGACCGCTGCTACACTGTAAAACACTGCCCAAAACCTAGTTCCTCCCTGCCAACTAGGTAACTTCCTAGCTCCAGGATATCATATGGATATCTTGTCCCCCATGCCCAAAACCTCCAGCAACCCCGGTACCTGACTGATACAATCCCACTCCCAAAACTCCACTCCTCTCTGCAAATCTAGACCCCCCAAAATCAATCGCTCATCCCCCCGTCAAATGACCTCCCGTCAACCTCCTTCCCCTCCATATCCCTCCTTCACTAACTTCCCCCTCATTTATTTACTACCTAACCCATTTATTACCTTCTTATCCTTTTGTTGTTAATGCCCCTTATCCATTTTATTATTATTTTATCCCCTTGTAGTTAATATGTTATCCCTTTTCGGGTACGTAACTTAATTTCATAATACAATTTATTGTCCTCCTTTTTATTTTTTTACCTTTTTAATTAATGAGTTAATTAATACTTAAATTAATCATTGACAATCATGAATAACTAATTAATAATAAATAATTAGTTAATGCCTCCACCCCTCTTAATAGGACTAGGGTCCACACCCTACAATGGAATATATAGTGGCACCGTGTTGCTGGAGGTTTTGTCATCGTTTATTCAGTTTTGGGCAGTGTCATCACCATAATGTTTCTCGGTTAGTGGTCCTGATATCCACTTTCATCATCATTATCCCTTGGCTATTTCATAGCACATAACCTGCAGATTAGTCTGTAACACAAACTCATACATTTCTATGCATTATCATAATGTAATTGCATACTATCATCATTTCAATTTGGTATCCCCGTACTGATAAATTTACATCAAAGTTTTCCAATTAGAAATAGATCTCATAATATCCCATAATACAATTTCGACACCCATTCACAAGATTATCATTTACCCAAATAGATTGCATAATATCTAACATCATCCTAATAGCATTTAAACATTCATTAATTTCTTCATTCTCACAATGTGACACATCATATACATCATCATCAATAACATTTAAACATTCATAAAATTTACATGCACGTAGTAGATCGCATCATATACATCATCATCAAATAACATTTAAACATTCATAAAATTTCATAAATTTTTAAAGTTTAAGTGTGTCACTTAATAGTTTCACTGTGAATTAGAAAATAAAGTATATAGGCCTCAGGTAATCCTAGCTGTCTAAGTCAAAAGGTGGTGTTACATACACCCCACCTTTGAGAAACATGTTCTCGAGGTCGTCAAAATAGTGAGGGATAGTCTCGTCATAGTGTCTCAACATCTTCCCAAGTAGCAGATCCTGGACTATAGTTGTCCCACTGGACCTTAACTTGGTCTACCAGACGATTCCTGAGTTGTCGGACTCTATGGTCCAATATGCGTAACGGTTCTACCGTGAGGGTTCCCACGTCCAATACCTGCAATTCCTTCCAATTTAGTTTATGTGATTCATCAGCAACATAATGACGTAAAACAAATACATGAAATACATTATGAGTTTTATGCAAGTGGGGTGGCAATATGAGACGATAGGCAATGGGTCCAATTTTCTCTTGGATCTTGAATGGTCCTATAAACCGAGGTGACAATTTTGTCCCCTTCCCAAACCATATAGTACTCTTATTAGGCATGATATGAATGAAAACCTGGTCTCCCACTTCATAACTTCGGTCGGTCCTATGTGCATCTGCATAGCTTTTATGCCTATCTTGTGCTTCCTTTAGTCTCTGCCTAATCTGAATCACTTGTTCCTCCATTTCTTGAATCAATTCTGGCCCAAATGTTACTCGGTCTTCTAGTCTATCCCAACTCAATGGCATTCTGCATGGCCTCACGTACAAAGCTTCGTAGGGTGGCATTCCAATGGAACTATGATAATTGTTATTGTAGGAAAACTCTATTAAAGGTAGGTACTTCTCCCATTGGGTTTGATTATCCATTACATACATCCTAAGCATGTCTTCCATGACTTTATTTACTCTCTCAGTCTTCCCATCTATTTCAAGATGATAAGTTGTGCTTAAGTTCAACTGAGTCCCCAACGCTGACTGTAAACTTGTCCAAAACCTAGAAGTGAATCTGGAGTCCCTATCTGAGATGATCTTCTTAGGTATCCTATGCAAATGGATGACCTCACTTACAAACACACATGCCACATTAGTGACATCATAAGTGTCTCTAACCGGAATAAAATGAGCACTCTTGGTCAACTTATCCACTATCACAAGAATGGCATTGTGTCTATGGGATGTGAGCGACAACCCCACAACAAAATCCATAGAGATGACTTCCCACTTGGACATATGGACATCATGTGGTTGTAGGAGGCCTGCCAGGTGATGGTGGTCAGCTTTCACTTGTTGACACTCTAGGCATTTGGTGACAAAATGGACTACATCGTGCTTCATGCCTACCCAAAAGAAGAGCTTCCTCATATTTGTGTACATCTTCTTCACACCCGGATCCACACAATAAAGTTCTCTATGGGCTTCCTTTAGTATGATTCTTCGAATATCCCCATTCTCTGGGATGTACATCCTTCCTCAATATCTTAACAGTCCGTCTGTTTCCAGACTATATCCTTCATACTTTGGGTCTAACTGCCTCCCACTCTGGAGGTTTGGAGTAACCTTTGAATACCAACTGTCTCCTGGGAGTTGTGTCAACACATGTTCCTTCAGATTGACCTTTAAGATTAACAAGGAGAAGATACGTGGTCTCCTACTCAAGGCATCTGCGACCACATTTTCCTTTCCCTTGATGTACGAAATAACAAAATCGTACTCACTCATAAACTCACTCCATCTCCTTTGCCTGGCATTCATATCTCTTTGAGTGAAGAGATGTTTTAAACTTTGATGATCCGTTTTGAGCTCAAAGTTTCGCCCCACAAGATAGTGCCTCCAAATTTTCAGAGCTAGCATTACAACTGCCAACTCTAAATCATGAGTCGCATATAGCTCCTCATGTTTCTTCAACTTCCTTGATGCATAAGCTATCACTCCTCCACCTTGCATTAGCACGGCTCCCAACCCTTGCTTCGAGGCATCCGTGCAGACCGTGAAGTCCTTTTCCATATCTAACACTCGTAGAATTGGCACACTAGTTAGTAACCTCTTAAGCTCAATGAATGCACTATCACATTCTTCTATCCATTCATACCCGACCCCCTTGCATTGCAAAGTGGTGATGGGTTTCGCTATTTTTGAGAATCCTTCCACAAATCTCTGGTAATAACCGGCTAGCCCCATGAAGCTTCTCACCTCATGGGCATTTTTCGACACTGGCCACTCCATAATGGCCTTTACCTTTTCTGGGTCCATAGAGATTCCTTTGCCGGAAATGATATGACCTAAATAGTGGATCTCTTTCTAGAAGAAGGAACACTTCAACAACTTCCCATACAATTTTTTCTCTCTAAGGCAGGACAACACTATTCGCAAGTGTTCCTCGTGTTCTCTTTCATTTTTGGAATAGATGAGGATGTCATATAAAAAGAATTGTACAAAATGGTCTAAGTACTTCCAGAATACGCCGTTCATGAGGCTCATGAATACTGTTGGCGCATTGGTCAATCCGAAAGGTACTACAACAAACTCGTAATGTCCAAATCGAGTTCGAAAGGCAGTTTTTGGGATATCACCTTCCTTAATCCTTAACTGATGATACCCTGATTGCAAATCGATCTTTGAGAATACCGCTGCTCCTTTCATCTGGTCGAAGAGGTCATCTATTCGCAGCATCAGGTACCTATTTTTCACTGTAGCACAGTTCAAGTCCCTGTAGTCTACACAAAATCGTAAGAATCCATCCTTCTTCTTTACAAAAATTACTGGTGCACCCCAAGGTGAGACACTAGGCCTTATTAGCCCTAAGTCCAGTAACTCTTTCAACTGCATTTACAATTCACAAAGTTCCGGTGCTGTCATCCGATATGGAGTCTTGGAGATTGGTTCTGCACCAGGTTTTAGCTCAATAGTAAAATCAAGCTCCCTATCAGAAGGTAACCCTAGTAACTCGTTCGGAAAAACATCCTGAAATTATGACAATACCGGGTACTGATCCAATGAGGGTCCCTTCCTTTCATTCACTGCTTCCACTACATAAAGTCGACACCCTTGTCTCAAGCATCACTTAACCTTCATAGTTGATATAAAGCGTAACGACACTTTTCTCTGTACACCCTGGATCTCTATTGGTCTTCATCGACATAAAGTACCTTCTTTGCGAAACAATCTACCAAAGCTCGATGAGCTGCTAACCAATCCATTCCAATGATTAGGTCATATGCCCCGAGAGCAGTGACGTATACCTTCAACCTAGTAGTACACACTCCCAAGTCTACTATACAATTATCGACACTAGGTCCTACTGCTTGTTTTTCCCCCGAAGCCATCTTGACTTGTTTAAAGTCATCGTGCTCGTAGGCTGCCAACCCACTCATTTCTAATGCAGATGGTGAAATGAAACTATCTATCACACCAGAATCAAACAAAATCTTAACATTGATATGATTTAGTGTACCTGATGACTCCATCACCGTGGATTGATGTTCGGCTTGGCGGTTATTAACCGCTGCGTAAATCTGGTGGTTGCTACTTGCTCTCCCCATCGGTGCCTTTCCTTCTCTATGTATGAACCCTGATTGTAACTCTGGGTAGTCATGCTGGTAATGGGGTCCTTCGCACCTCCAACAGGTAACATGAGATTGAACCTATGCATTGTTATGTGACTGTCTCTGAAATGAGTTCCTTCCCCTGGAACTCCTGCCCCTACTCGTTGTTCCTTGAGATGGTCGTGGACCTGTCTGCGCTGTTGGCGATGAACGAGATGTTGCACTCGTTGCCATTGAAATCCCTGCAGCTACTGTCCTTGGTGTGACTCTGTTACCATATGGCGGTGGCCTTGAGCCCCCTCCCCTAGGAAATGTCCTCCGGGCCTTTCCTACGAACCCCGGGCGATGCGAAAATGTCGGTCTTGTACCCCCAGTCAGGTTCATGCGTTCTTCCGCATGATGTGCATTTTCCACTGCCTCCACCACTGAAGATGGTTTTCACATCCGTACCATAGCTCTTATCTTAGGGTTCAATCCATAGATGAAGCGCTCTTCCTGTCATTGGTCATTATCCATATACGACACATATTTAACCAGTTCCATAAACCTGATATCATATTCTTCCACAGTTCTATTTCCTTGTACTAAGGCATGAAATGCCCCTACCTGTTGTTCCTCGTAGTATGCTGGTAGATATTTCCTTCGGAACCTCTCCTCGAAAAGTTCCCAAGATACTATGTCTGGGGTAAGGTGCAGTTATCTTTCTAGGTTTCCCCACCAGTTCAAGGCACTCTCTTAACTAAAAAATGGTGATCTTTGCCTTTGAGTTGGACGCATAGTCCCTTAAGGAAAAACACCTTGTCATGCCTTCCAACCATGCTTCCGCACGTTCATTGTCGCGACCCTTGGAAAACTATGGAAGTTTGATCTTCTGCAATTCCCGCATGATGTCTTTAGGTGGAGGTTCTCCCCCTGAATCCCTTGATTACCCGTTCCAAACGGTGGGGGTTCCACTTCAGTCCCTGCCGATTTTCGCCCCTTTACAATCTCATTAATGGCTTCCAACGAGCGCAATATGAGGGCTAGTTCGGGCGATGGTGGTGGTGGCGCTGGCGGTGTTGGCGGTGCTTGCAACGATGCTCCATTGCCTCTATTCCCTCGAGTCCTAACCATCCTGTATGCTTTGACCTGCATCAACCAAAGTTGTCAGGGTGAGTTCCAGGATGTTTCAAATTGGTGCTACTCAAACTAGAAATAGGGTTAGGCGTAAGTTTTCTTTACTTGTCTGTAAATAGACATTACTCCATTAGGGGATTGGGTAGGTTAGGGTTAGGATTAAGCATCTAATCTTGATTTCTTTGCCCCTATGAAAATAACTATTGGTTCCCTTTCCCTATAGCTACGTTATCCTTGCGCCTCACTCGCCACTTCCTAAGCTTACTCTCCTAGTGCATATGCCGCCTCCTTCCCGCTTGTCCTAATCTAAGCCCTTTTTAACTTTTCTCTTACAACTTGATTAAAGTGACTTCCGACCTTATGTTTATTAATTTACGCCAAAAGGCATACACCTATTGACAATGGGCACAATTAATGATCTTTTAATCTTATTTAACCTTAAAATTAATGATCTTTTAATCTTATTTAACCTTAAACCATTATCTGATGGCTATGCATTGAAGATGCTGGCATATTATTAGTCGTCCTCCAAAATCAATGGGTCACATTTATCATTCATAACTTTCTTGCATTTATCATAGCATCCATTAACATGTTTACGTTTTAACATTTACCTAATCACATAAAAAAAATTGTTGTAAGGTTATATAATTACCACGTTTAATGATTAAATAGGATTAAACCGCGACATCTAAATAATTATCCCCAACTGTTAGCCACGTTTCGGCATTCACCAACGCTATGTACCTTTCGGCATTAGTGTTCTTCTTAAGGCGCTTCGCTTGGTGGGTGGTCTTGGGTATGAAAATTAAAGTATTTATATGTGAAATTATTTGTAAAAGTCACATCGTGTGGTGCGTTGGCAAGGCGGACTTTGTAAAGACTTGACCGGTGGGGAGGTCTGGGGTTCGATCCCTGCGGACTCCATAAATTTTTCTTAGCCCTATATTACTAAAACTTTACTAATATTTTAATTAACTTATTAATTAAACTTTATTAATATTTTAATTAACTTATTAATTAAACTTTATTAACTTCATTATTATACTTTAATTGAATCCAAATAATATAATATTTCTCAACTTAAACAAATTAAAAATATATATATAAAGAAAATTTAATAAATAATTTAACATATAATGTTACAACTAAAATTAAAATCAAGCAAAAAAAAAAAAAACTCTGTATTGGCAACGCGGGGATTGCATGCCACCCACTTGCCCGAAGACTCACAAGTAGGCAACATGGGGCTTGCATGCGACCCACGTGCCCTTTGCTCTCCTTATTTGGAATAAAAAAATGACCATCACTTTTAAACCCTAAACTCTTCCACTTCTCCCTCATTTACTGTGGTTGTGCGAGGAGGCGTGAGGGAGCATGGCCGCCATGGTTAACCCTCTCCTCCATACTACCTGCAACTCGGGCTTTTCTGGTCAAATTTCTATGTTTCTAGTCTATCGTTCGTTACTAAGTACTAAATTCCATCTTGACCTGAGGAAATCCAAGTAACACAGTTTGTGGGCATTTCTCTATTCAGAAAAATTTTCAAATTTCATGCCATTTATTGGAATCCAGATGATGAAGTTATGGTCATGCAGTGAGAGAGTCGGCATGTCCACCACTCAGTAAGATTCAATTTCTCTAGAGTCACAATAAGTGATTGTCGGAGCTTGACATAGGGAGTGTTGTTAAAGAAGGGGTCCATGGTTTGATCAAGACCTGGTTACAAAATCTGAGTGGGTCTACAACATGGGGACTCATGGTAGTTGTTTGTTATCCTATGGCTAGGTGGTATATTGCTCCTACACAATCAACTGATATGGACAACTTTAAATAAGATAAGTATTCTTATTTCTCTGTACAATTGTTTTATCTCTCTTGTATTTACTGTTTGATATGATTGTCTGGTTATGGATTGAATGTTGTTCATTAAATATTAAATATTTAATTCATATTTTGATAAGGATATGGAAATTCCCTCCCTGTGTGTGCGTATCGTTCTAGTTATAGGGTCTAGTTCGGGTATCGCTCTGGTCCGAATGATGGGAATAGCACCTTCTCTTTAAACAGGAAAACAACCAGCGATTAATCCCATACCTGATAGGCAAGCCCTGTCCATCACATCGCAGTCGTGACCAGCACATATAAGCCATTAACCGTGACCAATATCCATATATAATGCGGGTTGGAGCAAGGCCGAGAGTGTATCGATCTCCACGGGGATAATATTCGCAGTCACTGAACGACCTTACCTGGGTCGAGTCACCTCTTTATATGAGGAAAGGCCAGAGATAGCCACCCACACAACCTTCCAAAAATAGATAGTCTAATGCATCACATTCTTGCAGCTTGGCGAATCATACTGGGCCTTTATTTACACCCTATCGTAGCGAACTTCAATCCCTCCAATGTTTAGGTATCTGCATCAAGTCTTTGATTCGAGCGAGAAAGGCTAGCCCTACCCTATAACACATGCATAAGATATTGAACCATAGAAGGTTCACACCATTTGCACAAAGAACCATTCATTCCTTAATTCATTGCAAATATAATCCATTCACAGAAATTCGTTCACAAACAGTATTAATGGTGCTCATGTTTAATAAGATTTATCAATGTCATATGATTTCTATTCATGTGTGTGTTTTGAAATGGGAATATTGACAGACTCTTCTATAAACTTAGGGAATGAGTTATAATTGGAAATGAAAAGTATAATGGATGGAATTCCGATGGATCTGTATATGCATGTTGTGTATATATACACTTAGCTGAACTGTGACTATTCATATTGCCTGGATAGGATTTCTTTTTGTGCATTCAGTTTTAAGAAAAGCATTTTTTTTTGTTTTTCCAAAAAGAAATAGCTGAATAGAGCCTCTAGGCTTGATTTGACAAAGAAACTAGTGATATGAATGATTCACAGATTGCCTTCAACCATGAAGAAAATATCTTTGGCACAGATTTGAATGTTGGAGATGTTGAAATGGTGTCTAATAAACATCAAAACCAGGAAGAATCTCATAATATAGTAGAAACCACGAGGATCCTATGGGTAAGTCCAAATCTATAGAAGAGGTTAGAGTCACAAAAGAAAATTTGTAAAGTTGCAATAGACCATTTGGGTCTTTGTGTGTTTGGTTTTGGTACTTTCAGTGCATTGCCAGACAATTGGGGACTTCGGACACTATCTCCTTGGGTAGTTTGTTCTTGATAGACATACCTCTTCTCGAGGAACAAACTATTACATGCATTGTCAGCATGTGGAGATGCATGCTCGTGTTTTCAAAAAAAATTATTCTTAAATAAGCAATGCATTATCTTGTTCTGTTTTGTTTCCCTATGTTTGGCTGTCCTCAAGACCATTCCTTTGTTGACTTATGTTTTTTTTTTTTTTGAAATATACTTCCTATATTCACATAAATATATTTACATCGTTAAAGCAAAAACAAAGTTGGAAGGATATTTACAACGACACTCAAATCCTCTTCCTTGATGCTACTAAAACAATAATAAAGTCCAAATAGGCAGTAGGTTCTAATACCAAATGTAGGGGTAGGTTTAGGGTTGATCTTAGTTTTCAGCAGCTATATTTTTCTCACACAAATTTTAGGATGTAATTTTTTTTTATTAACTTCATTTTAGATGTCATAAAGATTTTGTTATGATACCCAAATATTTCTGTAACAACCCTAGTAGCTTGTTTTACTTTAGTAAATTCGTATTGCATTTATTTATTTTATTTTTATTTTTATTAAAAAAAAATTGTTTTGTTTGCAGGTGAAGCGTGGCTGGAGTTGGCGCTTGGAGTTTTGGCCCTTAGGCCCAGATTTCAAACAAAATCTCTGATACCATATGTAATGGCCAAATTAAATTAAACATCCATTAATTCTACAACATAACAATAAATTCAAGAATTTCTTTAATTTAGCACATTCGCATACAAATTTATCAATAATAATAAAATTTTACAATAGATTAACCACAATGCATAATTTTAAATAATACCTGGGTCTAATTCTAATAACCCTCTGTTTGTCCTTTACCTTCTTGACCACCGCTACACTATAAAACATTGTAAAACATTTCCCAAAACCTAGTTCCTCCTTGCCAACTAGGTAACTTCCTAGCTCCAGGATATCATATGGATATCCTGGCCCCCGTGCCCAAAACCCTCAGCAACCCCGGTGCCTGACTGATACAATCCCACTCCAAAAAATCCACTCCTCTCTGCAAATCCAGACCCCCCAAAATCAATCGCTCATCCCCCCATCGAATGACCTCCCATCAACCTCCTTCCCCTCCATATCCCTCCTTCACCGACTTCCCCCTCATTTATTTCCTACCTAACCCATTTATTACCTTCTTATCCTTTTGTCGTTAATGCCCCTTATCCCTTTTATTATTATTTTATCCCCTTGTAGTTAATATGTTATCCCTTTTCGGGTACGTAATAATAAATAATTAGTTAATGTTATTTTAAGAAATAAATATAGTTTAGCTAATCTTTTAGGACAGTTATATTATTAAATTATTTATAATTAATAATCATATACATCTATTTAAGCAGGGTCGTTACACAATTTGTATTAAGCTTCTGCAAAAATCTGCTACAATGGCTTCCAAATATTCAAAACAATACTATCCCCCCCCCCCCTTTTANNNACCCCCCCCCCCTTTTGGTTACATTGAGTATACAAATAGATGCGAAACTCAAATCCTACCTCCAAGGGTCAAATCCTTCAGATTAGGATCAATTTCCTAAAAGATCTACAACAAAAACACAAAATCTGGGAGGTTGAACTAATACCATACCAATACCATTGGAAATGATATTCATACCAATACCATACCAATTCCATACCAATACCAATACCAATAAAATACCATAACATACCAATACCAATACCATACCAATACCAATATCATACCATTGAATACCAATAACAATACCAAAACCATACCATTGCATACCAATACCAATACCATTGAATACCATTCAATGGAAATGGTATGCATTGACAATGATATGCATACCAACACCATTGCCAATACCATACCATGTCATACCAATAAAATTTCCAATACCAATACCAATACCATACCATTGCATACCAATATCAATACCATTGCATACCACAATGGTATTCATTGGAAATGATATGCATACCAATACCATACCAATAACAATACGATACCATACCATAACAATACCAATACCATAGCCAAAAACATTCGACAGATTGTTCTTCAAAATCAACATCATCTTTAGAAATTACACTATGCCTCATTGACCAAAACCCTAGTTCTGGAGATACTCCAACAAATGGTTTTCCAGTCGACAGAATGATAGCGTAGGGGATCCACTAGATGAAAATTGGTTCTCTTAATCCAATGCAATTGATGTTTCATGCATCTGAGTCTCGATTTGAGTTTTATCGTGATTTGCAACTCACCTCCACAAGCCATTTAGGGACATGTGGTCAATTTGGTCTATTATCTCTCTGTAAACTTCATTCGACTGAGAAACGAATGATAGAGGAAACCTAAAAAACAACTTTGAGACCCGAAACTAGCCTTTCAGACTTGGAGAGGGCTCTCTCAGGAGACATTGTCTCAGTACAGGATATGACTTTAAGCTGTCGGCTAGATTTAACACCTTTAAATAATAAGTTATGGTTCTATTGGCGAAAGAGAGTAAGACCTCGGGTTATGGAGTTGATTTAATAAAATGATAGAAACAAATGAATTGGTGACTAAAATTGAGAGGATAAAGGATAAGTAAGTAACAGTTTTCAGTTTAAAATTGTTGTGTATGGCGAGGGGAAAAACACATGAAGAAACTCAGAGCACCACTGAGGATGAATTCAGAGTTAACTTAGAGGAAAGTCAATTTTTCTAAATGGTGTGAATCCTAGGGTGTTGCGCAGCGAATCCTAGGTTAAAAAATATGGTCCAATTCAAATAGAAATATATATGAATAAGAATACAAGAATTATGTACGCAAAGAAAGGAAACAATACATCTAAATACTGCAATTAGAATATTTTCATCAAAGCTTTAGGAATTTTGCATCAAATTTCGATCGAGCTCAAAATACATTCAACAGTCACTATCTACACTATTTTTTCCAACCAACCTAGCTTACATTGAAAGGATAAAATATATAGGTAAGGGCGCTTCTTGGGATGCCCTTCTCTCTAGCTACTATCCCTAGAATTTCGGAAAACTGATTAATCTTTGTTAGAATGACTTTTCATATGATGCCTTCCCAGAAATAGAAACCAACTGTATTCGATCGCATCATAAATGCTCATCTTTTCCATAGGGGTTCAGTCATCAGCAATATATTTCCATGGGGAGAGTGATGTGTCGATGTCTTCCTCTAACAGGGTATCTGAACGATCAAGTGCTATGTCAGATTCCCGCTATCCACTATAACGACCTTGATTTCTTCCATGCACTCATTTACTGGGGTGCATGCGTGGTAAGTGACTGTTGACTGTCGTAGTCGTTACCAAAAATACAAAACCTTCCCAGGGTGACGCCTTCTTCAAAACTATCAAAATCCACACCACATGTAAGAATACTAGAATGGACTTAGTTAATTGTGTTTCTCCTGCACGCTGGCAAGAGATGCATGGACTTTCTGCCTGGTCGTTTCACATTCTCTGAAGTGATTCAGATTCCTTTCTTCTGACATCCTTTGTGTTTCATGTAGTTGTACGATTGTATCTTGTGATTCCCTAAGATTTCTCTTGAGCCATGTCACATTTCCTTCGCAACCTTGTGATGCTGACACTTCAAGGGTATTCATTGCTAACTGTTGTATTAATTCCATATTTTCCTAGTAAATCTCAGTGATAGTGAGTTGCACTTACTTCAGCTGCTGAGATGGATCTTGAACATCTATCCCTTTAGCATCTGAACTCCTTGTTCTGCTCCAGTTTTCTCAACTTGTACCTTTGATAGGTTCGAGCCAAATGGTGCACATAAGCAATTCTTCAGTAGCCGAATTTGTGAGCAGTTCACTTGGGACTTGGGTTTCTCTAGCTTCCTTGTTCTTCTTTGGCCTGCCTCTTCTCTGGGATATTTGTTGCTAGGGGGACAGGACTTCCGACATCTTTCCTTCCTGTGCAGCCTCTTCCACTCCAGCCTCCGTGTGGTGTGATATTACCCTTTCCGTGGGCAGAGGGAAATATCATCTTGGATCCTTGGGGATGTATGTTGTGATCAAGAATGAATCCTAGTTTCTCCACAATCGTCTTAATTCCTCAAATACCAACAATTTAATCAGCAAGACGTGAGAGAGTTTCTTTTTCAATTGATCTTCTTCAGCCTAAGCATTTTCCTCCATCTCTTGGAGGCTCTGGTGTAAGAAAAAGGGTATATTTATTGGTCTCCTTCTTGTGAAGTGCATCAACAATCTAATGTGATGTGAATGTATTTTTTCGAATCTCCCTTCACAGGTGAAATATTTCCTAATTACTCCAAGTAGTTTCCAAAAAGGCTCTTGCAAATATCTACTTTTAATGCATGTCTTGACTCTCCCACCTAAAAAATCTTGCTTGATGAAGTCTTCATAGCATCACATGACCAAGGGCATGCCTTTAAACCACCTTTCACCATGCAAAGGGATATTTTTTGCGGTCAACAGAGTTTCCTCAGTTACCTGGAAAGTGACACCTAAGATCACCATGCGGGATCCTTCGAAAGTGAGTGTGAACTTCTCAGCTAGTCTCATATTCAATCCTTGAATTTTCCTTCAAAAGTCCATGCACCTGAACTGTTCAAAGGATGCTCTAATCTCTGGATCTTCATTTATCAACGTCAAGTTTTGGGTCTCGGGCCCAGTGTTTCTGCCACTTCGTGTTCCCTTCCTTATGTTTTATTAGGTTTCCATGGTGTAATGCGTATTTGTCTTGTGCGCAGTTGATTTGGCATGGGACTAAGGTAGTAAGCTTGATCAATCTGGGCTTGCGAGAAGAACTACAAACAATGCATAACCTTGTTTGGTGAACATAATGCATGAAAAACATCCAAACTTTATAACAAAGCAGGTGAGAGGTGGAATCGTGCCAGGGAACACTGAATTCATGGTGACTGGATGTTTCAAAATGAAATGAAGATTTTTCGTAGCACATCCACATGTCGAGTACACTTCAGAGTTTGTAAAGTACAGTTGATAAGGATTGCAGGGCATATGTGATACGAGCACCGTGATTTTTCATTCTTCCAGGTTTCATAATGAGTTGATGATGGTCACTGCACTTGCCAATGCGACTTTTATTTAACAACTTGCCTCAACCCTTGACACATAAAAACTTCCCTTTCTGACAGGACCCAACTGTTTGGGAACAGACTCGTACCATTTACACATTTTTTGACTCTGACATCCCTTTTCGACTCCAAGGGCCAACCAACTACTTGCTAAATTCAACCCATTTGTTGTTTAGTACCTGAGTTCACATGCTTTGACACACAGACCATGACTCGATTAAGATCGACCCTTACTAAAAAGGAAAATGATGGTGCTAACATGGTCCATGTAAATAAAATCCAAATTGAGTAGCATAATAGACTTACATAATCCCCCACAAGTCTGTTTAGCTAAGGTCCACATGAATACACTAGACAAAAGGATTCGACACATTGTTCTTGAAAATTGATGTCCTCATTAGAAATTGCACTATGCCTCATTGACCAAAACCCTAGTGTTGGAGATACTCCAACAAATGGTCTTTTGGTCAACAAAATGATAACATAGGAGCCCCAATAGCTGAAACTCGGTGGTCCGCATCCAATTCAAATGAGGGTTCGTGCATCCAAGTCCCAGTTTGATTTTTATCGATAGTTTCAACTCACCTCCTCAAGCCATTCAAGGACATGTGGCCAATTTCATTCGAGGGCATAAAATCCATACCAAGCAGCATAATGGAGTTTCAAAATCTCCCACAAGTTTGTTTGGCCAAGGCCCATGTGACTACACTAGCCAAAAACACCCGACAAAGTGTTCTTGAAAATTGAACTCATCTTCATAAATTTCATTATGCCTCATTGACCAAAACCCTAGTTCCAGAGATACTCCAACAAATGGTTTTTCGGTCGATAGAATGATAGCGTAGGGGCCCCACTAGTTGAAAATCGGTGCTCTTAATCCAATGCAACTGATGGTTCATGCATCTGAGTCCCAGTTTGAGTTTTATCATGAGTTGCAACTCGCCTCCATATGCCATGTAGGAACACGTGGTTAATTTGGTCCATGGGCATAAAATCCAAACCGAGTAGCATAGCGGACTTAAGTAATCTCCCACAAGTATGTTTGGATAAGGTCCACATGACTAGACTAGCCAAAAATACCCAACACATTGTTCTTGAAAATTGACCTCCTCTTTAGAAATTGCACTATACCTCATTGACCAAAACCCTAGTGTTGGAGATACTCCAACAAATGGTTTTCCGGTCGACAAAATGATAGCGTAGGAGCCCCAATAGCTGAAACTTGGTGCTCTGCATCCAATACAACTGAGGTTTTGTGCATCCAAGTCCTGGTTTGAGTTTGATCGATAGTTGCAACTCGCCTCCTCAAGCCATTCAAGGACATGTGGCCAATTTCATTCGGGGGCATAAAATCCAAACCGAGAAACATAATGGAGTTTCACAAGCTCTCATAAGTCTGTTTGGTCAAGGCCCATGCGACTACACTAGAAAAAAATGCCCGACAGAGTGTTCTTGAAAATTGACCTCATCTTCAGAAATTGCACTATGTCTCATTGACCAAAGCCCTAGTTCTGGAGATACTACAACAAATGGTTTTCTGGTCAACAAAATGATAGCATAGGGGCCCCACTGGCCAAAAATCAGTGCTATTAATTCAATGTAACTGATGGTTCATGCATCTGAGTCTAGGTTTTATTTTTATCGCGAGTTGTGACTCACCTCCACAAGCCATTTAGGGACATGTGGTCAATTTGGTCCATGGGCATAAAATCCAAACTGAGTAGCATAATGGACTTACGTAATCTCGCACAAGTCTATTTGGCTAAGGTCCACACGACTACACTAGCCAAAAATACCGGACACATTGTTCTTGAAAATTGACCTCCTCTTTATAAATTGCACTATGCCTCATTGACCAAAACACTCATGTTAGAGATACTCCAACAAATGGTTTTTTGGTCGACAAAATGATTGGGTAGGAGCCCTAATAGCTGAAAATTGGTGCTCCGCATCCAATGAAACTGAGGTTTCATGCATCCAAGTCCTAGTTTTATTTTTATCAATAGTTGCAACTCACCTCCTCAATCCATTCAAGGACATGTGGCCAATTTTGTTCGGGTGTATAAAATCCAAACCGAGCAGCATAATGGAGTTTCACAAGCTCCAACAAGTTTGTTTGGCCAAGGCCCATGTGACTACACTAGCCAAAAATGCTCAACAGAGTGTTCTTAAAAATCGACCTCATCTTCAGAAATTGCACTATGCCTCATTGACCAAAACCCTAGTTTCGAAGATACTCAAACATCTGGTTTTTCGGTCGATAGAATGATAGCATGGAGGGGCCACTAGTTGAAAACCAGTGTTCTTAATCTAATGCAACTGATGGCTCATGCATTTGAGTCTCGGTTTGAGTTTTATCGCGAGTTTCAACCTGCCTCCACAAGCCATTTAGGGACATGTGGTCAATTTGGTCCATGGGAATAAAATCCAAACTGAGTAGCATAAAAGACTTACATAATCTCTCACAAGTTTGTTTGGATAAGGTCCACACGACTACTCTAGCCAAAAATACCCGACACATTCTTCTTGAAAATTGACCTCCTATTTAGAAATTGCACTATGCCTCATTGACCAAAACCCTAGTGTTGGAGATACTCCAACAAATGGTTTTTCGATCGACAGAATGATAGTGTAGGAGCCACAATAGATGAAACTCATTTCTCTGCATCTAATTCAACTTAGGGTTCATGCATCCAAGTCCCAGTTTGAGTTTTATTGATAGTAGCTACTCGCCTCCTCAATCCATTCAAGGATATGTGGCCAATTTCATTCGAGGGCATAAAATCCAAACCGAGCAGCAAAATGGAGTTTCGCAATCTCCCGCAAGTTTGTTTGGCCAAGGCCCATACAACTACACTAGACAAAAATGCCTGACAGAGTGTTCTTCAAAATCGACCTCATCTTCAGAAATTGCACTATGCCTCATTGACCAAAACCATAGTTCTAGAGATACTCCAACAAATGGTTTTTCGATCGACAAAATGATATCGTAGGGGCCCCACTAGCTAAAAATCAGTGCTCTTAATTCAATGCAACCGATGGTTCATGCATTTGAGTCCTGGTTTGAGTTTTATTGCGAGTTGCAACTTGCCTCTACAAGCCATTTAGAGACATGTGGTCAATTTGGTCCATGGGCATAAAATACAAACCAAGTAACATAACGGACTTACGTAATCTCCCACAATTCTATTTGGCTAAGGTCCACAGGACTACACTAGCCAAAAAGACCCAACACATTGTTCTTGAAAATTGACCTCCTCTTTAGAAATTGTACTATGCCTCATTGACCAAAACCCTAGTGTTGGATATACTCCAACAAATGGTTTTTTGATTGATAGAATGATAGCATAGGAGCCCCAATAGCTAAAACTCGGTGCTCTGCATCCAATGCAACTTAGGGTTCATGCATCCAAGTCCCGGTTAGAGTTTTATCGATAGTTGCAACTCACCTCCTCAAGTCATTCAAGGACATATGGCCAATTTCGTTCGGGGGCATAAAATCCAAACCGAGCATCATAATGGAGTTTCTTAAGCTCCCTCAAGTCTGTTTGGCCAAGGCCCATGCAACTACACTAGCCAAAAATGCCCGACAGAGTGTTCTTGAAAATCGACCTCATCTTCAGAAATTGTACTATGCCTCATTGAACAAAACCCTAGTTCCGAAGATAATCCAACAAATGGTTTTTCAATCAACATAATGATAGCGTAAAGGCCCCACTAGCTGAAAACTAGTGCTCTTAATCCAATGCAATGGATGGTTCATGCATTTGAGTCTCGGTTTGAGTTTTATCCAGAGTTGGAACTCACCTCCACAAGACATTTAGGGACATGTGGTCAATTTGGTCCATGGGCATAAAATCCAAACCGAGTAGCATAAAGGACTTACGTAATCTCCCACAAGTTTGTTTGGCTAAGGTCCACATGACTACACTAGCCAAAACGACCCGACACATTGTTCTTGAAAATTGACCTCCTTTTTAGAAATTGCACTATGCCTCATTGACCAAAACCCTAGTGTTGGAGATACTCCAACAAATGGTTTTTCGATCGACAAAATGATAGTGTAGGAACCCCAATAGATGAAACTCGGTGCTCCACATCCAATGCAACTGAGGGTTCATGCATCCAAGTCTTGGTTTGATTTTTATCGATAGTTTCAACTTGCCTCCTCAAGTCATTGAAGGACATGTGGTCAATTTAGGTTGTGGGCATAAAATCCAAACCGAGCAGCATAATGGAGTTTCACAAGCTCTCACAAGTCTATTTGGCCAAGGCCCATGCAACTACACTAGCCAAAAACACCCGATAGAGTGTTCTTGAAAATCGACCTCAACTTCAGAAATTGCACTATGCCTCATTGACCAAAATCCTAGTTCCAAAGATACTCCAACAAATGGTTTTTCGATCAACATAATGATAGCGTAGGGGGCTCACTAGTTGAAAATCAGTGCTCTTAATCCAATGCAACTGATGGTTCATGCATCTAAGTCCCAGTTTGAGTTTTATCGCAAGTTGTAACTCACCTCCACAAGTCATTTAGGGACATGTGGTCAATTTGGTCCATGGGCATAAAATCCAATCTAAGTAGCATAAAGGACTTATGTAATCTCCCACAAGTCTATTTGGTTAAGGTCCATAGGACTACACTAGCCAAAAACACCCGACACATTGTTCTTGAAAACTGACCTCCTCTTTAATAATTTCACTATGCCTCATTGACCAAAACCCTAGTGTTGGAGATACTCCAACAAATGGATTTTCGGTCAACAGAATGATAGTGTAGGATCCCCAATAGTTGAAACTTGGTGCTCCACATCCAATGCAACTGAGGGTTTGTGCATCCAAGTCCCATTTTGAGTTTTATCAATAGTTTCAACTTGCCTCCTCAAGCCATTCAAGGGCATGTGGCCAATTTCATTTGGGGGCATAAAATCCAAACTGAGCATCATAATGGAGTTTCTCAAGCTCCCGCAAATCTGTTTGGCCAAGGTCCATGCGACTACACTAGCAAAAAACACCTGATAGATTGTTCTTGAAAATCGACCTCTTCTTCAGAAATTGCACTATGCCTCATTGACCAAAACCCTAGTGTCGGAGATACAACAACAAATGTTTTTTCAGTCGACGAAATTATAGCATAGGGGACCCACTAGCTGAAGCCCAGTGCTCTTAATCCAATGCAATTGATAGTTCATGCATCTGAGTCCCAATTTTATTTTTATCACTAGTTGCAACTCGCCTCCTCAATCCATTTAAGGACATGTGGTCAATTTGGTCTGGGGGCATAAAATACAAACCGATTAGCATAACAGACTTCCGTAATCTCCTGCAAGTCTATTTGGCCAAGGCCCACATGACTACACTAGAAAAAAAGACCTAACATAGTGTTTTTGAAAATTGACCTCCTCTTCAGAAATTGCACTATGCCTCATTGACCAAAACCCTAGTGTTGGAGATACTCCAACAAATGTTTTTCCGATCAATGGAATGATAGCATAGGAGCCCGAATAATTGAAACCATGTGCTTTGGATCTAATGCAATTGACGGTTCGTGCATTCGAGTCCTGTTTTGAGTTTTATCGATAGTTGCAACTTGCCTCCTCAAGCCATTGCATATCAATACCAATACGTAGTGAAGTGTTGGGATTCTTTGTGAAATCCAAATTGTCTAAGAATAAAACCCAACTCAATATTTGTGGTTAGTGATATGTCTACATGTGAATTTTTTTTGACTCTAGAACAAGGTAAGAAAACCCATGGCTAGGCAATAAAAAATGGACTCGAAAATAATGTTATTATGGGCAATGTCTTCTAGAAATAGAATACAATCATTTTTATTTGCAATAGAATTAGTAAACCCTTGTTGGGAATTAAATGCATCCAAGACTTAGTCCACGGTGACTTGGAGAGGTTCCTCAACTTGTTAATGGAATGAGCCTTGTTGGGAACCAAATCCAAGATTCCAATACCATAATCAAAATCCTCTTCACTATACCCGATCTAAACTCATACTCATGGAATATAGCATCCATGGTTGTGCAATAATAAGTTCATTTTTGTTATGGAATTTCACTTTGGAACAAGGCAAGAAGTTCATGTGGGGATTTTAGAATTTCCCATTGATTGTTCAAAGGAATGCCTAAATGGTATGTTGGGTCATGGAATGCAATCATTGTTGGTTATTACTAGATTCACCATTCCCATGAAGCCTTGACATTCTTAAATTGGAATTCAATCATTGGGTCCCCATGACATATTGACATTATTGAATGAAATGCAAGTCTTGGGCATAAAACCTAACATAATCATATTGGCTAGTGTTTTACCTACATGTGTAGATTTATTGGCTCTAGAATAAGGTAAGTAGTTTGATGAAATTCAATCATTGCTAGTTATTCACATGCCAGGAATCCTCATGAATCTTTTATATTTTTCAATGAAATGCAATTTTTCCTAGGCCTAAACCCAACTTAATTGTCGCTAGTGTTCTACCTACATGTGTAAATTTATTGTGTCTAGAACAAGGTAAATTGATCCTTGGTTATGCAATAACAATTGGATTTAAATGTAATGTTTTTGTGGGTCGTGATATTGTATAAATGCAATGAAATAATTAATAATTATTATCTAATTAGTAAACCATTATTAGGATTGATATATAGCAATCACTTAATCCATGTTGACTTGGTGAGGTTTCTCGACTCATCATTGACATGATTCATGCTAAGAACCAAATGTAAGATTTAACACCATAATCAAAACTCTTTCCACTATATCTGATCTAAATTAATATTGATGGAATCTTACATTTTTGGTTATGCTATAACATTTGTATTTGGTTATGGAATTTGGATTTGGAACAAGGTAAGAAGTTCATGTGGGGATTTTAGCAATGCCCACTAATTGTTCACAAGACGCCTAAATGGGATGTTGGGTCATGGACTGCAATCATTGCAAGTTATTCCCAGATTGGAAATCCCTATTAAGACTTAACATTCTTCAATTGGAATGGAAACATTGGGTCCCAAATCCTTTAAATTCTTCAATGAAATGCATTTCCTAGGCATAAAACCCAACTCAATCATCATGGTTAGTGTTCTATTGCATATTTATTGGCCTTGGAACAAAATAAGTTGATCCTTGTAATGAAATCATTATTGGTTATTCACAAATTCACCATCCCCATGAAACCTTAACATTATTCAACAAAATGTAAGTTGTCATGGGCATAAAACCCAACTCAAACATTGTGGTCAATGTTTTGTCTACATGTGCTTATTTATTGGCTCTAGACCAAGGTAAGTAGATATATGGTTATGCAATGCAAATTGGATTTGCATGTAATATTATTGTGGGAAATTGTAATGTAGAAATGTAATTCAATCATTGTCGGTTGGGATAGAATTAATAAACACTTGGAAAAAAATATGTGGAAAATACTTAGTCAGTAAATTGGCGAGGGTTTGTCGACTTGACAATGACATGAGCCTTTCTATAAACCAAATACAAGGTTCCAACACGAGAATAAAAATTGTTGGTAAACCATTGTTTGGAATTAAATGTAGCAATCAATTACTCCATGGTGACTTGGTGAGGTTCCTCAACTTCTCAATGACATGAGCCTTGCTAAGAACCAAATAAAATATTGCAACACCATAATCAAACATAATGCATGCAACACATTGCGTCCATGGATATTTCCTTTACATACAAAAAAAAAATGTATGAATCTAGAACAGAGGAGAGTCAAGGTGACATCCAACTTCTAATTGTAAAGCAAAATGAGCATTTAGAGAAAACATGGATAAGCATTAATGCATAATGTTATGAATGCTATCAAAGGTTATCCTTTTGACAAATGAATAATGTTATGAATTTTATCAACAAAGATCCTTTAGAGCCATGGTTATGGAATAAAAATTGGATTTGAATGTAATGTTGTCATGGAATTGACATTATTTGTTTTTAAATACCTACAATGTCTTTGCTATTACGATGTCTTGGAGTGTCACTCCTATAGAAAAAATGTCATAGCTTATCCTCTTACCGTTGGTGTTTCCACCATTTCCTACATCGGTCTTACGATGCCTGGAGATGTCGCTCCCAATGAAAACATGTCGAAGATGATCCTCTTACCGTCGATGGAGAGACGTTCCCCTATGTCAGTCTTACGATGCTTAGAGGTTTTTCTCCCATAGAAAACACGTCGGAGATGATCCTCTTACTATCGGTGGATAGACATTACCCTACGTCAGTATTACAATTTTTGGGAACGTCTCTCCCATAGCACACACATAGTGGAGACTGACGAAATGGGATGTCGAAATTATGATGTCTATGGAATCGCTATAGCGATGGATATATGGGGTTTAGACAGTAAAATCCGAGATGACACATGTCCACATGAAATGTCACAATAGAGATAATAGCTATGGCATCGGAAAAGAGACGTCATGTGAAACAATGTTTGAGGGAGTCTGTTGTTTGTCATTCTCCCAACAATATAAAGTGGCAATTGTGTCGAATGTGCCATCAGAATTTGACCCAAATGTAGTAGTGTCTTGGGAGTACCCTACTTACTTTCTATTCCTTCAACCGATGTCTCGGTCCAATGGATATCCTCTCATTTTGGGAAGGCCTTGTTTGACCACAACAGATGCATACAATAGTTGTAGAGAAGGAAATATAACCATCACTGATGGCCTTTACCAAAATAAAATTGCTCTTTACCCCCTTGCCCAACCTTCGATAACACAAAATATGCCTATGTGGGTGGAAGAGGAAGAATAAATTCCACAAAAAATTTCCTACCCCATCTACACAATTCAAACTTCCTTGGTTGATAATACAATTGATGAGGTCACTTTCCTTGAAACTTTTTTTCAAAATCAATATCCAGGAAATGTGAAAATAGGAGGGATAAATGATGATAATAGATGTGAAATTTATGCAGAAAATAAAATTGAATTGTGGAAAAAATTGTTTACTATTGAGATAGAATATCTAACTATCAAAACCATAGAAATCATCCCCACAAAAACACTCAAAATCATCAACAAACTCACTAGTCAGTAGGAACAAAAATGGTTAGATGTACTGAAAATAAATATTGAAGCTTTTGCATGGGATTATAAATACATGAAAGGAATCCATAATTCTATTTGTACTCACCACATTTACATTAAGGAGGACTGAAAACCTGTTAGGAATCCCCAAAGAAGGATGAACCCTGCAATGAAACACATAGTTAAACAAGAAATCCAAAATTTTCTTGATGTCGGATTCATATATCCTATCTCAGATAGTGAATGGGTCACTCCTCTATTTATTTTCCCAAAGAATAATGGGAAGTGGAGGATATGTGTGGATTATCAGGAGATAAACAAGGCTAACAGAAAGAACCATTTCCCCCTACCTTTTATTGACCAAGTTTTGGATGTCTTTTTCAGGAAGAAATGCTTTTCCTTTGTGGATGGTTTTAGTGGATATAATCAAATTCATATCAGTCCTGAGGATCAGGACAAGACCACCTTTACTTTCCCCTAGGTTACATTTTCATACAAAGTATTACCTTTTGGCCTATGTAATTCTCCATCCACTTTTCAAACAAGAATTCTCAGCATCTTTTCAGAACTCATCCATGATAAAGTTTAGATCTATATGGATGACTTTACCCCTTATGGAAATTCATTTGATGAAGCCTTTGACAATATAGATAAGGTTCTCCAAAGATGTGGAGAAATGAATCTATCCCTTAGCACTGAAAAATGCAATATGATGATGAATGAAGGGATTGGTTTAGGACATCACCTATCCTCAAGAGGGATTGGAGTAGACAAAGAAAAGAATAAAATCATCACATTACTTCCTACCCATTTGAAACCAGAATATGTAATATTCTTGGACGTGCAGGATATTACAGGAGGTTTATTAAGGATTCCAGTAAAATAGCTTCTCCCTTATTTACCTTTTTTTCCGAAGAAGTGGAATATTGTTAGATTCTGAATTGTCAACAAGATTTTGAAACAATCAAGGAAAAACTTACAACTTCTATTGTATTACAAGGTCCTAATTGGGGTCTCCCATTTCACATTCACACTAATTCATTAGACAAGTTCTTACAAGCAGTATTAGGAATCGATGAAGACAATAAACCTTATGGAATTTACTTCATAAGTAAGAATTTAACTAGTACAGAACTGAATTATATTGTTACGTACAGAAAATGAACTTTTAGTAGTGGTTCATGCTCTCAATAAATTCATACATCCTGTTATAGGTTATAATTTTTTTGTACATATAGATCATGCTACCATTATATACTTGATGAATAAACTTGACATTAATGGTAGGATGATCAAATAGTTTTTTTATTACAACAGTTTGATCTAACAATTCTTGATAATCCTAGAAAACATAACGTAGTTGCAGATTTCTTGTCCAGATTGACCATCCCTACCGATGAAGGCATGATTGATAACCAATTTCCAGATGAGAACCTATTTTCCATATCAATACAAACCCCTGGTTTGATGATATATAAAATTACCTTACAACATGAAATTTTCCTCAACATTTCTTCTATAGGGAGAGATGCAATAGTGTCCGGAAAATTTCAACCTACACTTGTGTTTTAGGCTATTTGTTCAAACTATGTCCAAATAATATTTTGATGAGATGCATAAGGGAAGATGAGGTGCATGATATATTGCATTCTTTTCATGATGAACCATGTTGAGTTAATTATGTATCCAAGAGGACAAATTATAATATATTACAAGTTGGATATTATTGTCCAACCCTACATAGAGATGCTCAACAATACAATTCACATTGTGATGAATGCCAAAGAATGGGGAAACCAAAAAAGGGGAATGAAATTCATTTACATCCCCAAATATCATTAGAACCATTTGAAAAGTGGGGCATGGACTTCATAGGCCCAATTGATCCTCCATCAGGGAATACGAAGCAAATTTTGGTATGCATGGACTATCTAACAAAGTGGGATGAATTAAAGGCCATGAAGGATGCCACATAATCATATGTAGTATAATTCCTCCAAGAATGCATATTTCAAGGTTTGGTTATCCAAGGAATATAGTCACAAATCAAGGCCCTCAACTTACATCAAGGCTTGTTGAAGAAATCATGAGGGAACATAACTTCTTCCATAGGAAGTCAACACCCTACCATACTCAATAAAATGGGCAAGTTGAAGTCGCAAACAGAGAGCTAGAAAACATCCTCAATAAAACAATGATCATGAACAAGAAATATTGGTCAAAGAAACTTACTGAAGCAGCATGGGCATACAACATTACATGGAAAACTACCACATTGTTACTCCTTTTGAATTAGTTTATGGTGAGAAATCCATGCTTCCTATTGAATTTGAATATCATACATTGAGAAAAATAGTTGTGTTGGCGTCAGAAGTCACTCCTGGATTGCAGCAGGAGTAAGCCTGAGGCCCATCAGTTTATTTCACGATTTGCTTATAAAGGGGGTGATCGAATGGAAGTAAACTCAGAACAATATCGCTCACTCAGAAAACTGGGTTGGAACGACAAGGACATGTGACATCTTGATTTAACTTAAGCCAGTAAAATTTCATTGTGGTGAGTGAGTGGAGGGAAAGAAAGGGAAAAAGTCTCAGATATGAGATCCTCTCAAACCGGAGAAACTTCAAAGTAAACCTCAAACGTTGCAGAACTAATACAATCAAACATGCATCATATAGTTACAACAACACCCGACTAGATCATCCATACCCAGATGTTAAGCCCTAATATTGGCTCATTACCCCTTAATTGGGGCACATTATATTAGTAATGTTATTTTATTTATGTCGGATTTAGGCCATTAGTTGTAAT
>CBVK0100043955.1:0-29514 GCA_900067695.1 Picea abies
TTAAGGGGGGATGTTAGGATATTTAGACACTTAGGAGTTAGTTAAGATCTACTTGGTCTAATATGCCATTAGGTAAAAATGTGTTTCTTTAGTATGCATTAGTATGCATTTGTAGTTAGGAAATCCGACAGTCACGATATGTTCCCGACATAGAGTGATCTGACGGTTCATACTCTCCTCGATCTTAACAGCCATTGATCTGTGGCTTAACACCCGATTGGTCCATGATATCTATTTAAAGAGCATGGAGGGTCATTTGCCGATGATCGATTGTGAGAAAATCTCTTATAAAATCTCTCTGTAATCTTTTTCTTTGCATTAATAAACTGCTCCAAGTGGCCGCATTGGCTGGGGTCGTGGATGTTTCCCCGTAGGGGGTTTACCACGTGAAAACATCAGTGTGTTGATCTTTGATCTGGTTATGTGAGTGGTTACTGAAGGTGTTCGTCCTCTGTTGGAATACCTGTGTTGTCTAACACCCAATAGTGTGAGACAATCTTCTGTGTCATGATCTGATGCGTGACAATACATACATGTTGTAAGTGGAAGTGGACATTCTCTTGCATAGTGTCCTTGTTATTGAAAATTATGGCATACCACCAGTCCTATGCCTCTTCCAAAGCATCCTCTACCTCGTCCTCTACCTCTGTAGGTAGCTCTATCTCCTCACAAGGCGTTGTATTGAGGTACCATATTATACTATGCAAGATTATACTGTGGCTGCGCAGTATTGTTCTGTGGTTGTGCAGTGTTATACAGGGTTGGTACATGGTTCAATTGTGGTGCAAATTTTCCTATCATCATTTCTTCTTGCACCCTATGGGTGTCTGATGTTATTTCCCTCATCATCTCCATTCTCCTACAATCTTTGTCATCATGGCCTACTAACTTGCAAAAGTTTCAATATGAACTCTTAGGCACTTTCTGGTATTTTTGCATCATTGGACAATGATATGGATCATGCCCCTGGGTCTTACAAATCTCACACCATAGTCCTCATATCGACAAGGGGTTTGGAAATCCTATTTCCATGTACTGCACGAATTTTTGGCACTCATGCTTGTGATGTGATTATGTCCTACATGTGGTACACCAAACAAATTCTATTTTGTTCTTACTCATGTTATGGTTTAGTTGAAATGTTAAACTCTTTGGATCCTCATTTAGCTCCTCTATTGTTGGATCTGTCCTCTGATATTGGTTCTCTTCTAGTTGTAAGGCTACCTGGATATCCTCTACCTAAGTTTGAAACTTCTACTATCTCAAAGGGTATTTTAGGTATGGTAGCATGGAATTCATAAATAGATTTCTATGTTTCATATCTGTCATGAGATACTTCAACTTTCCCTTCAATCGTTTGAATATTTGGTCAATATCCCAAAAATATTCTCCTAGTTTCTATATGATCTCTATCATCTCATTCATGTACTGATCCTCTGAGCTAGGCTTATGGAATTTGTTTATCAACAACTTCCTGATATCCATAATCATTCTAGTTGTTGTTGGTGGACTGTTTGCAACTAAGCTCATGTACTAATCCAGTGCATGGTCTCTTAGTGTGATAGCTAATTGTGCAAGGTTTGTATCCTCATCTATGATCTTGTTTGCTTCCCATATCTTTTCACAGATGAACAATTTCTTCTTAGGGTCCTTCGATGCCTCTCCCTTGAATTATGGTAACCCAATGGTGGGATCATGTCCTTCCATCCTAGATGATGAACTAATACCTCTGCGTGGTGTATATCCTTGATTAATTCATTTGGAACTGGCTCCCCCAGTTGTTTCTCCCTGTGTTGATGTACTTCCTACTGCATTTCTTCCGCTGAAATTTGGTTTTAAAAATGTTGGTGTTCTTTCTAGTGTATTGGTCACACATGGGTTTATGGGTTCCACACTGACACTGATATGGATAGGAGTTTTGACTTCGGTTCCTGCCCTTGGACCTCTTGTATTCATTTCATATTGCATGCCCAGTATTTCCTAAATATTCTCCACAACCCAGAGATCCTCTACCTCTTATTCATCACTTGCCAAGCCTTCCCTCATGGCTATGGCTATATTCTTATTGTTCATGTTTTATTGGTAGGGTGCTCCACTGTGCGTTCTTCTAGTTGTTTCCATGAACTTCTTGATCTGGTATTCATCCATCATGATTGTATCCAAGACCTCCTCCTTCTTTACTTTATCCATCTCTTCCTCCATTTCTCAATCTCTTGTCAGTTCTTCCCCCCTTCCCCCATGCACGTATGGAAGTTTAATTGTCTGATGCCATTGTCAGTACACCTTTGTTATACAGTAAACTATTGATGGAAGTATACAATGATATGATATACCTACCTCTAAATCCCTTCAGGAACTCTTTCTTTGTTGCATTGTAAGACTTTGCAGTATCTATTGCAAATTATGTGATAAATCTTGCAACAATGTTGTCTAAATACTACAATTTATTGTCAACTTGTTTTAACTGCACGATATCCACATAATTCCACTCTAGTTGTCTAATCCAATTTGTAGAGTGGTTGTCTTTAAAACTCAATATCCACTCCTACAACACATGCGGGAAATCCTAGAAAAATACTTCATCAAATTCGCTAAATACGTACTTGTCCAAATATTTGCATGGTGTTAACTTCAGGTTTCTATTATCTTTCTATGCAAATTTCGGCTCCTTTGTTTTTAACCATGTCTTGATCTCCACCTTCATTGGGTTCCATGGTTTAAACACCTCATTTTATAATCTCATTCTTTTTAACATTTCCTCACCAGATCTCATTATGTTCCTAATTCTTCAATAGATCTCATTCACTCAATCCCATTATGTTCCATTTGACAACATAACCATTTGTTGGCTTAACTCTCTCTTTCTACCTTTCTTGGGCTGACCCAATTTCAGGTCCACTATGGTTTCCAAACAAAACCCCTTTAAAACTATTGACCCCTCTGTTAAACCAGAAGGCAACGCAATACACAAAGTGCACTACGCAGTGCCACTCGAGATAGTTCTATTGGTGGTTGAAATTCTCAAGCGCTTGCAACCTGGTAATGAGTGGGGATATGGAATTAAGCTCTTCATTTTTTACTTTAACATTCAAATTATATTGAATACCCTTTCATTCTTATTTCTGCATGTAAAATAACATATCTAACTACTCATTCACACATTTTTCTAACATCTAATCATTGACAATAAAGGAAATACACAATATTCAATAACATAACACATGATATACCATGGTTTACCCCTCCCAAGTTACATCCAAAAATATTTGGGTTCTCTACTGTTTTATTATGTTGTTTCCAAAACTACACTTACACACGCATTACAACTCTCCATCAAACAGGTTGAGGTCTACAATGAGGCAAACTAGATCACACCAGGCTCCTCAACCCATGATCTAACCCTCAATATCTGTCCTATTTTCTCTCCTCATCTCAACATTTTACAAAATAGATCAAATTTTCAGTCATTCTCTCTTCAAACGACATAGTAACAATGACCAACCAAAAAGGAACTCTATTCAAACCCTAGACTTAGACCTCCTAGGTACCTACTTATACATTTTTTTTTCTTACCAACCATTACATCTTCTTACCAAAACCCTAACCCTATCATGGATATTTTTTTTTTCATGCGTGCCTCACATGCTTTCCTCTTCTACATGTGAATCTGTCTTTCACCTGTTGATTTTCCTGCATGCGCATCTACCTTACACATGATGATTTTCCTTTATGCGTCTCTGCCTTACACATGCTTCTTTTCCTCAAAACTGGGCCTGCACCCAATAGTTTATGACCATATTATGGCATGGTTACCAAACTAACTAACTAACTAAATATGAATCTAAGAAGCAAAGGTTCTTAGATGAATTAAATCTCTAAATAACTAATTCTAGGATAAGATGAGTATCTAGAGTCCTAATATGCACTTCTATTCTACTCTATTCTAACCTATCTTGATCACGAGAAAACCAAAAGATAAGTGTAGTGAATATTTTTTATTACTTGCACATAAATAATTCATCTAAGCATGAAACATAAAATATTAAAAGTACAATAAGTTAGAAGAAAATAATAGATTCACTAATTGATCATATTGTCACTTCACTTAAGGTGAACATTATGGTAACTGTAAACATATGGAAATTAGTTCAGAAGTAGTTCATAAAAACATGATTCAAATATCACAAAGATAAACATGCATAAATAGAAAAATCTCATTAATACACATTAACACCACAATCTTCAAACGTCTTTCTGGTTCAAATTAACTTGCAGTAATAGTATTTTTCCACTACATCTAAGAAAATAATCCTTGTTTCTTTTACATTTATTTAATTTATAGAACAAAAATAGAAACTTTCCAAATTTCTCTAACTGTTGAATGGTCAGGGTGCTGAAGAGACACTTTAGTTCCCTTACCTAATTAATAAATTACAATAATTACAATTGGAATGATTAATCTGCAAAAAAATCAGTTACAATGAGATCATTAGGTGGGCCTTGGCAGTTTGCGATTTTGCATATATAAAGGCCTTCCAAGTCTTGAATTCTTTGAGTATGATTACCACTCAGTGTATTTTTTTTCTTTTAAGGACTATCTTGCTAATGCAAATGGGAGTAATTATTTTCATCTTCAATCTTTGCTCAACATGTTGCAAAGAATCTTTAGTTAACAAGATCAATACGACGAGTTGTATTAATATTTATTTTATAACCTCTATGTTGATTTAACTGATTGCCTCAATGGAATTCATACTCAATTTTATTTTCATCTCTACATATTTGACCATTGTTTGGGTCAAAAACTCCTTTTATAGATCCCTGAGAGGATCCATTCTAAACCATGAGAGTAAGTCATCTGAAGACCTCCATATCTCTTTTCTTATTGAAAATGCTTATTCTTGGGTCCTCTGTATATATGTGATATTTTATATCCAGGCATTCAATAGTTGGTGATCTCTTATTCTCTCCTTGTCTGAGTACATAGGTAGGGTCTCGGGGAAGCTTTGTCAGATATCTTTCCATATGTGACCTGACTGTAGGATTCTAGGGATTTTTATATTTTTTGTGCATATATTTCACCTATGTGCTCAATTTATCCTAATCGAATCTGGCTTCTTTTAGTATTTTGTTCATATTGTAGAAGAATATTTTTATTTTTCTTCGAAGTTCTTCATTTTTCTTAGTGGCCTATGATTTTATAGCTTCCAGAGTAACTGTCTAGTTTTGGATTTCTTCTACTTCTTTCTTTAAGAGATCATTTTTTTGTTGTAGCCTCCTAACTTTTGTTTCACTTCTTTCATTGAAAGTTATCATTTCAGATAGTTCTTATTTAAGCTACATAACTTCCTGGTCATGTGCAATCTTGATTTTTTCCACCTCATGCAGATTAGCCTTTTGGTAGAGGGATACTATTTCGTTGAATTTTTCCTTCAGCTCCTTGTCCTGAATCCAAATCTATATTTCCATCTCCTCTTTTTGGATTTGAATTTTTTGTTGGGAGTATTTCTTGCATTCACTAGATATGGGTTCTTTGATGTTTTCTAGGGTCATCTCCAACTCATTGATTTTGGATTTTTTAGCATCTAGTGCCCCTACCACTTCATGGACCGACATGATGTTCACACCGTAAAAATCACTAAGTGTTGATGTTGCTTGTAATGCGTTATATTTCAGGTCTGGTCCAACCTTCCTTTTGATTCTCCTTTCAGGAGATTCTTTGCTTACATTGGATTTTCCTCTTTTTATTTTTAGGGTTCTTTTCTCGATTTCTCTTGTCTTGTGGTTGTAGTATTAATCTCCCACAACAACTATTGTTCCTTCAAAACCTATTCCTTGAGAAGTGAGTGATAATCTCCCTTGGATGGTGTCCAATGGGGTGCATTCCTCTATTGGGGTATTGATCACATCATTGTCAATATCTGATGTCACAATAGTGGTACTAGATGTGGCTCTATCCCCTTTAGATTTGGTAGCCTTAATTCTATCTTCCTCTTCCTTCTTCCTCACTCTTTATTGTATATCCACGACCACTTATTCAATGTTCATTGTTTCTTATTTCCCCGTATTACTTTTTTCTAAGGGAACGTTTATAGTTCAGGTCTTTTCTAGTTTATATTGTTTCTCCTCTACTTCCTCTTTATTCATAAACCAGTATCTCTCTTTATCCTCTTCAACTTTCCTTGCTCGTTCTACTTATTTTTCTCTCCTTTTTTGTTCCTTTGACTTTATTCTTTCTTTATTTTTTAGGAGTAGGGCATTAAAATATTCTATCCCCATGGATCTACCCTGTTCTTCCTCTTTCCTCAACTACTCTCGAGATGCTTCGATACACAAACACAACTCCTTTATATTTTTTGCTTCCTTTTCTACTTTCTTCTTGTTCTATAGAAAGTATGAGCCTATGTGAAGGGGGGAAATAGGAGAATATGTTTTTTCCTTTTATGATAGGTAAGCAATGGCTCCTTTCTCCACAGTCTAATATGTTATTTCTCTAGCTAGAAACATATCGATAACATGCTTGGGAAGAAAGTGTGGAGGCCCTGTGGCCTCGAATGTCTTAACAATGGTATATTATTTCTTCATATACCAGTCTACAACTCCCGTTAGGTGTTTGATGGAACCTGGATAAATTTTATGCTGAAAAAGACCAAAGATGGCCTTATACAAGGAGGCGAGGAAATAGTCACAGATCTTGTAAAAGTGTTCCTTGCAGTTGACCTCCCATATTTGAAAACAATATAAATGATCAGGGCTAGGATTTGGGGTCCAAGCCCAATTGAAAGTGGGGAATGAATTGGATGAAAAAATGACATCTATAAGATACGACATGTAGAAGCCATGATTTTTCATACCTTTGGGGTCTTGAATCTGATTCTCTATGATGAAAGACATGATGCTTGCCTAATTGAAATATTGGCCCTCATTCACCACTATGTAATCCATGGAAAATAATTTCATTATGAAATGAGTGCTATTTTCCTCTCTCTAAAGTATGCAAATCATTTTTCTTAGTATTTTGTAAGGGATTTTAAAGTATTGTGTAGGGACATTCCTTTCCCCCTTTTCACTGGCTATTTTTATCATAGAACCAGTCTTCCATCGAGTTTTTGAAATCTTTATGCTGAACCCAAAACTTGGACATGAATGGCTCATTCATAGAAAATGTGGGTTTCGGGTTCTTGTATCTTGAATGGAAATATTCCTCTGTGACTGAAGCAATCGGGAGGTCTGAAGCATTGAATATTAATCCCATGTCATTTTGCATATATGAAAAACACCATATGATAGTGTCATTGTAAGGGAGGAGATCTAGGTGAGAAGATATCATGTGAATGTTTCTTTTGAGAACTTTCCTCTACCTGTAGATGTTCCGTTCATTAGGTGGAAACCTTTCATTCTAGAACAAATCGATAATATCATCATAATTTTTGATCCAAAAAGAATCTTTTACATGACTATGGTTGAGTTATTAAGCATGTGTTGATTAACCAATTAGGAATCTTAATGAAAGAGGAAGAATATATGAGAATATATCACAACCATATAAACATGTACAAAACTTAAATGAAGCATAAAACAATAACACACCATAACATCAATATGATAACAGAGTTCAGAAATCTCGTCGACATCTCTGGGCCTTATCTTAGTGGGCTTTTATTATTTATGTTCGAAGATATATAAGTACATCATGATAGTTCCAGAAGGTTACAACAATGAGCTAGTCATTTTATACCAGATGTCATAAACCCATCAAAAGTGACGACACCCAAATCAGATGAACGAGGCTCCCAAAAATGGCCCGCAAAGGTACGCTCCTCAATATCTTCCCTGCATGAAAATGAATTTGGCTCAACAATATGGTAGCATAAACCTATTTTGAACCTCCTCCCCTAACCTCAAGAAGTCCTCATTTATATAGATATGGAGTTGGTAACCATCTCCCAACTTCCTCCCAATATCTGGCCTCAAAAAGGGCCCAATATCTCCCAATAATGGCCAAAATCCATCAAAACCAACTCAATTAATAAAAAAAAATCCATATACTAAAGATGAAAATCCCTCTTCTTACACATAATTGGGAATACGCCCCTCTATCTTGGGTGTGTGCACCTTATTTAGCGTCTTATGGATTCATATGGCCAAACGCCAACCCCCTAGGGGTTGTGCGCTGGCCCTTACCTCTGAAAGTTCTAGTCACATGTCATATTACAATGGGACCAAGTCCCGAACCCTTCATGCTAGAAAACGACACCCAAGTCATATGGTTGGAACCCCAAAACCAAGGGCTGGAGAAAATATCAATTCACGCTAGCATTTAACAAACCCTATGTCATATGGCTCTTCCCACGTCACCGGGGCTAGTTCCATACCTATCTGCACCAACACTTTAGTGGAATGGTCACATTGTTTGCAGTCGCATTACCGAGGGCTGGGGCTAGGCCCTAATTATTCAGATTGAACCAATACGCAAACATAAATAAATTTTATGCCATAAGGTGTTTCTTAACACGAAGCCTTACCTACACGAAACCTTTTGGTGCCCCAACTGATCACTGGTTCGAACTCGGTGAACCCAAATTTTGAAACAACTATTAACCAATGTTTAGGTGCCATGTGGAAGCCCATGTCTAGGCCATGTGGCACCACCCTATTCTTCAAATCCAATGCCATGTGTTAAGTGTCAATTGGTCCATGTGCCTACCACATCATTCTGCCACCATACCTGCCTCTGGACTTGGGGATTCCATGTGTCATATGTATGTGCCACGTCACCTATATGAATGTGCCACATGTCACCCTTGCAGTGGTGACACATGTCACTTCTCTGTTGGTCCACCTGTACCTTCCACATCATAAGTACATATGCCTAGTCAACCTACCACATCAGCTATATGAACCCTGCCACGTATGCGCCAACTTTGTTTCCATGTCAATTGTAAGGTCGTATGTCCTATACAGTCAGCTGCCACGTGGCACTATATGGACTGTATAGACAACATTTTTTTACCTATTTGGAAAAATGAACAGAACATGATATATTGACCATACAAATTTTTTTTGAGCCCGTTCAAGTTGCATTGGGTTCATATCAATGAGACCTACGCACACGTCTATTTTGAAGACATTCCAATAACTTTTATTTTTAGGCCTTTATGAGCCCCATCAAGCTCTTTCATCCGATTCTGGATCACACCTCCCCACTAAAGGACCTTTTGGTCCTGAAAAGGTTACTGACTAGTCATCAACCTCGGGATAGGCCACTCAGCTTGCACCCTATCTTTGAACTTTGTCATGTGCACCTCTCTCATCAAGATCAATTGTAACATAATCATGACAACTGACAACCATATTGTTAGCCATTTGAACCCTGTCACATCTTACTGAAGCCACTATCATCCATGTAGACAACATTACTAATGATAGCATCAAAAATACAACTGCAGATGGGATGATATGTTTGTAATATTTGCATGACATAATATTATCTTGAAGAAAACTGTGATTGATTTTCCATTCCACAATCATCTCATGTTCTTGATAAAGATCTATTACTTGATTTGAAACAATTATTGGTTCGTTTCTTGCTTGAACTATCTTCTTTAATTGTTCCATAGTTTGTAGAGTTTTATTTGTCTTTACATGATGAGCATGAACCACATAATCTTGACCTAATTTTGTTAAATGATATTGATTCTTTGCCCTGTAGAAGATTTCTTTATGATCATACAAGTATGGACTACCTAATACCATTCCACATTTATCTAGTGGCACTACATCACATGTTACCTCATCCACATACTTAGATGAAATTGAAAATTTTAATGTGCATTGCATGGTTATGTGCATTTGATGATGGTTTCTTATCCATTTAAGTGTGTATGGCTTATGTTGTATTTGTGTTTTTAACCCCAATTGCTTAACCAATTCCTACAAAATTAGGTTAGATTGAGATCCACTATCGATTAATGTATCAACCTTAGTTTCGCATGATGACCCTTATATGAAACAATTTACTTCTAGAATCAATTCCTTCACCAATTTTACCTTTCATACCAACCAATGAGACTTTAGATTCGTCACTTGAACCGGATCCCAAGTCCATGGGTCATTTTTTCTCTGCAACTGTTTCCCTCCCCTTCTTTTCCTTGAATCACTTTGGTCTCTTCTCAGATGCAAATTCCAACAATGGTCCTCATCATGCCCTTCTTTCTTGCAATGCTAGCAAGTGGGTTTCTCTTCCTTTCTCGTCACTTCATTTGCCTTTTTTCCATTCCACTTCCTCTTGTCCTCTTTCCTTGAAGATGATTCCCTTGATACACCAACACATTTTTTCCCTACTTCAATGTATGTCGCTTGAACATAAACTTCATCAAGATTAGTTGGTCCAAACATGAATACAGTATTTCGAATATGTGCATGTAAACCTCATATATACTTCATAAAATTTTATTGGGTATGTAAAGGAATATATAACATCAATGCCATTTTATGAAATGCATCTGTGTATTCTTCCACTATTTGTCCTTTTCTTAGTTTTAAAGCTTGTCATTCAATTAATGCTTTCTCTTTATAACCCAAAGGATAGAATTTCTTTCTAAGTGTAGAAATAAAACTTTTCCATGATGCAAATACATTACCCACTTTTTGCGTGCCATTTTGCAACTTCCTTTGCCACCAAATGAGTGTTTTTCTTGCAAGTCTCAATGGTGCAAACTTGATTCGTGTGGCCTCATCCTTGATCTGTTGCACATTGCAATAGACCTCCATATGTCTGACCCAATTTTCAAGTCTCTCTGCATTAACTTCACCATCATATATGGGTAATTCGAATTTAACATCAAGTTTTAATAAAGACATTTCATTCTTATGTTTATGGACATATTTCTTTGCATTGGAATTAGAACTTGAACTTGAAGAAGAAGGAGAAGAAGGAGGTGATGATGGAGGTGAAGGAGGGATTTGAGGAGGATCCTCTCCTTCTTCACTTTTTCCCTTTGAAGATTCACCAAGATGTGGTCTTTTCCATTCCATGTAATCCTTGTACAAAACTTTTATCATCTCCTACATAGCAAATAAATGTTTTCAAAACTCTTTCTCATCCTGAGAAAGTCCCTCTTTTGATGTCATATTATTGCTTTAAGAAGTTATCTTTCTCAATCCAATCAATGGATTCTCTTCAACAACATCGCCTTCACCATGATGTAGCATGTTCCTGGTTAACATGCAAAACTCAAATCCAAATGTCAACTAGATCTAATACCATTTGATCTAAAAGTAATCTTCTACACAACTATGGTCGAGTTATTAAGCATGTGTTGATTAACCAATTAGGAAGCTTAATCTGAAAAGATATTTTACATGACTATGGTTGAGTTATTATGCATGTGTTTACTAACCAATTAGGAAGCTTAAACAAAGAGGAAGAAGTATAGAAAAATGTGATAGCCATATAAACATGTACAAAACTGAAATGAAGCATAAAAGAACAACAAACAATAACACCAATGTGATAACGGAGCTTGACAATCTCGCCTACGTCACCAGGATTTGTCTTAGTGGGATTTTCTTATTTATGTTCAAATATTTACAAATACGTCATGATATTTCCAAAAGTTTAAAAAAATGTGTTGGTCTTGTTCTACCTGATATTATGAACCGATCAAAATTGACGGCACCCAAATCGGATGAACGAGGCTCCTAGAAATGGCTCACAAAGGTTTGCTCCTCAATAGCTTCCCTACATGACAATGGATTTGGATCAACAATCTGGTAGAATAAAATTGTTTTGAACCTCCTCCCATGGCCTCAAGAAGTCTTGGTTTATATATATCTGGAGTTTGTAACCATCTACCAACTTCCTCCCAAGATATGGCCTCAAAAAGGGCCCAATATCTCCCAATAATGGCCAAAATCCATCAAAAACAACTGAATTAATTAGATAAAATCCATATAGTAAAGTTGGAAAACCCACTTTTTACACATAATTGGGGATAAGCCCCTCTGACTTGGGAGCGCAAACCTTATTCAGGGTATTATGGATTCATATGGCCAAGCGCCATCCCCCTAAGGGTTGCGCGTTGACCCTTACCTCTGAAATTTTTGGTCACATGCCATATTGCAATGGGACCAAGTCTCGAACCCTTCACGCTAGAAACCAAAACCCAGGTCATATGGATAGAACCCCAAAACCAAGGGTTAGAGAAATTATCAATACATGCTAGCATTTAATAAATTGTGGGTCATATTCCTTTTGCCACGCGACCGGGGTAAGTTCCATACTTATCTGCTCGAACACTTTAGTGGAGTGGTTACATTGTTTACAGTCTCATGTAGAATATTCGCATTGTTGAGGGTTGGGGCTAGGCCCCAACCCTTTTTATGCCTAGACTGAACCAATACGCGAAACCTTTTGGTGCTCCAACTGGTCATGGGTTCAAACCTGGTGACCCAAAATTTTGCAACAACTATTAACCAATGCCTAGGTGCCATGTGGCAGCCCACGTCTAGGCCATGTGGCACTACCCCATTTTTCAACTCTGATGCCACATGTCAAGCGTCGATTATTCCATGTGCCTAGCACGTCATTCTCCCACCGTACCTGCCTCTGGACCTGTGGTTGCCACGTGTTGTACGAATGTGCCACGTAATCCATACAGATGTGCCATGTCATGCGTACAAACATGCCACATGTCACCCTTGCAGTGGTGACATGTGTCACTTCCCTATTGGTCCACCTTTACCTTCCACATCATCATTCCATATGCCTAGTCAGCCTACCACATCAGCTATACAGACCCTGCCAGATCTATGCCAACTATGCTGCCACATCAGCCATATGTCCTATACAGTGAGATGCCACATGACACTGTAGGAGGTGTACGTACTATACAATCATCATTTTTTTGCCTCTTTGGGAAAATGAAAAAAACATGATATATTTTGCATACGATGTTCATTTGAGCCCCTTCAAGTTGCATTGGGTTTGTATAGATGAGGTCTACGTAGACGTCCATTTTGAATCCATTTTGAGAACTTTGATCTTTAGGCCTTCCTAAGCCCCATTAAACTCTTGGATCCAATTCTAGATCAACTAAGGGAGTGATCCATCCTGTCATGGATATTTGTATTTGCAACATTGAAGTATTTTGGGACAGAAGAAGGAACAAGTGCACCTGAGGTTTAGATTTTATCCTTTCTTGTCAACATCTGAGAATTTTTTTTACCACCTACGTAACACATAAAATTGAGCGATTAGGAGCATGATTATAGTGATACAGATAACAACTCCTCAATGATGATTAAAACAATTACTCATAAACCGGAGACAGTAATAAAAGAAGAAATAGGTCATACCTTTCCCGCTATAATGCCTATCTTCCTTAGTCAGAAAAAATAAAAGTGAGAAAAGATGAAGTCCCAATACATTTAAACATTCCCAAATTCCCTCCAATCTTGGGTGTAATTAGTGAAGAGGTCTGTTACAACTTAGACTCGGTCAAAGGAGTATGCATTGATATGAATGAAGTTGCAGACATTTTATAGGTTATGACCGTTAACTATATCAATGGAGGAGTGAGATGACATAAGGATGAGATCACCCAAAATTCATCGTCGTCGGATGTTTGTAGTGTTAGGATATGTTGGAAAGGATATTGGAACAAATTTTTGATGATGACAACTTTTAAACCAATGATTTAATATTAATGACAGTACCTAGGGGTTCTTCATAATATTTTAATACTCACTGATCCATTCACTCAATAAAAATCCTCTTTTTAATCATATTGATATGACGTTAAGTAACTGAATGGGCTAGATAGAGGATCAACGTGATATCAATGGTCACGAAATAGTTCTGTGATTACTAGGTTGATCTTAGTTGTAGGATGGACTAAATCTTAGTCGTGGATGACCTAAAGGAACCATTTTGTTGTCTGGAATGTGTAGGGACAAAAATATATGTGTGCTAAGATTTTTACCGACGAAGAAAAGTCTTCGCTGAAAAGGACCATCCTATAAGAGCGTGTCATGGGTGAGTACGAGGGTGGTCTGATGAAATGACTAGGATATGGGACCCACACAAGCAAACATTTTGACATGGATACAAGATCCAATCCCATTGAGCCTCTTGGATTATGACATGGATTTGAAAAAAGGGGTTTATTGTCATTAGTGGTGTGAGATAAACATATGAAATATCATTTAGATTGTTGTTTCCCCCCAACGACGGTGTTATTTTGCATCATCATCGAGATTTTGAAGTGAGAAATATAGATCAGGAAAAAGGCACAATGACACTAAGACAAAGAATAAGGTCATGTAAATAAAAAGGGGTGGGGTAAATATTGAATGACGATGTACAAAGGATCCAGGATGATGAACTTGAAGGCTAGTGAAAAGATTATTTGTTTTATTTTAGATGACCATATGCAATATATTGAGTTTGTAGGTGAAGAAATAACCAAGTGAGTAAACATTAGTGTCTTACAAAAATTTGGTAGTATGGGCCTCCGCCTAAATTATTAGTTTTGGTAAGGCTATTGTGTTCTCAGAACACAAGTATCACAAAAATAGAAATTCATTCTTTGAAATTGATATTTAATGTACCATCGACCCAAGTACCTCTAAATTCACCTTTTTGGGAAAATTTTAATTTTTGATAACATTCTTTAAATCAAGAAATGTGAAACCAATGTGTGTAATTAATAAGTTCATGTTAAATAATAAAATAAAACCATAATAGGCTATGCATAACATTAAAAAAAAATGTATTATATAAGCGTATTTGAAAGATAATAAATACATAGTTGGATACAAATTATAGAGAAAACATGTAGAGCACTTATCTTTAAATAAACTATTCACCAACTGGCTACAGATGTTGAACGTTCTACCCAATCATAGAAATTGTTGTTCCATATCTCAACGATAGGTCACCTCTGAGCTAGGGCTATGAATGCACAAGGATGAGTCTTAGGATGATTATAACACACACAATTAGTTATCAATCTCTCACATTTTTCCCAACCACACAAAAATCCTAGTTTACCATCTCTCTTCCCCTTCAATCTACACAACCCAAATAAATGAAACCCTTTCTGTACAATGCAGTCCCTCTAGATGTTCCACTTCTTTTATAGGGCTCCAGTGCTATTGGTTAGAAAATATAAATGTTGTAAACTCCAAGAATTCTTAGTTGTGGAAAATTCCTTAACAATTATCATCATAATCATTTACATAGGAATCTATTCCTTTCTAGAATAATAAAAAATTACATACAGACAACAAGAAATGGCCTTGCTATTCCCTTAATTCATTTATCATACTTAGAGCAAGAAAAATAATGAATGAGGAACCAAAAATTAAATGACTGATTAACCAAATGAATGACGAACAATGAATTACCAACCCCCAAACAACACAAAAATGGGGTCTACATAATTAAATGAAAATAAAGAACCACATGGCCTTCCAAAAGAAGTTCATTTAAAAACATTTCCCAACTAAAACCAAGATGGGGGAATAAAATATAATAAGAATACTTAGCCCATTTACCCCCCTCTCTCATTGAATCATATCCCCCTATCTCTTTCCTTGTCTATCTTGCACCCAATGATGTATTTTATTAATATATTCAAAGTATTACATTTCTAGGCTCTCTCACCTTTCAACTTTATAGGAACTTTGGACTTTCATTAAATAAAAAAATTACATTTTTAATCCATGGACTCAAAACTAGGGTATTACATTCCCCTCTCCCCTATTTTGGCACTATACTTAGTGCATTTAAAAAATGGAAATAAAAATTTCAAAAGTCTTCAAAATGTCACCGCTACTCTATCTACATGTCATCTTCATGCTCTTGAGTAGAATATTTAGGATCATAGTAGTCCACTGAACCATTACCAATCCCATGGCTTGATTTGGGCACTTTGAACTTGTTATTCAACATATGCACTGACTGGGCCTGAAAGTCTCCTATTGGCCCAACCTGAAAAAAATTCCAATCAATAACATGGTTAGGATTATCCACATGCTTTTTCAGCAAAGCGACATCAAATAAATTATGCACATTCATGGAAGAAGGCAATACAAGCCTGTATTCAATCGAACCTATTTTTTCCAATATCTCTAATGGACCATAAAATCTGGTTGTTAGCTTGGTACATCTGGCTAACTTTAATGAACTCTTATTGGGCTTCACTTTCAAACACACATGCTCTACCACTTTAAATTTTCTAGTTGTCATGTTCCGATTTGCATATCTCTTCTATCTATCTTATACTACTTTCAAATTATTTCTAATTTTAATTATATGGTATTCCATATCCTTGAGAAAATTCTATCCCAGGTACTCCTTTGTTTGTTGGGTTTTCCCAACTCACTAGTATTGTATTTTCTACCATACACAACTTCAATTGGTCTTATGTTCAATGAATCTTGATACCCATTATTGTAGGAAAACACAACCAAATGCAAGTAATATTCCCACTTGGATGGATTATCCATCACATACATTCTCGATATGTCTTCAACTACTTGGTTGACTTTATCTATCTTCCCATATAACTGTGGATGGTATGATTTGCTAAAATTAATTTTTGTACCAAATCCTTTAAATAGTCCCCTCCAAAAGTTTGAAGTAAACTTTGTATCTCTATCTGAAACAATTTCCTTAGGTATTCCATGCAACCTAACAATTTCCCTCATAAAATTCAGAAATATTAGCTACTGTATGAGTTATTTTAACTGTAAAACACTGAGATATCTTTGTCAATTTATCCACCCACTACCATTATTGAATCATGTTTCCTTGTTTTCTTAGGAAATTTAGTAATTAAATCAATGGTTACCACTTTCTATTTCTTCTTTGGAATTGGAAATGGTTGTAGAGAACCTAATGGGTGTCTATTCTCAACGTTCACTCTTTGATATTCCATACATATAACAATGTAATCAACACCATCCTTCTTCATTCCATTCCAAAAGTATTGTCTTCTTATTGTTGGAATTATTTCCTAGTAATTGAGATTTTCAATATATGGAACATTATGCATTTCTTTTAATACCAAATTCCTAAGTTCTTCGGAACTAGGAACATGAATTTTGTTTTTATCCATAAGTACTCCATCTTCCTTCGTCTTATATTCTTTAAATTCCAGTTGTACAATTTCATGTTGTAAGTTTTCTTTTACCTGTAGGTAATGTTGGTCTATTACAACAACATCTAAAATTCTTCTCTTTAAATCTCAACAATGCATACTAATGGTTCTAGCATGCATGAGATGTATTCTTTTGTTGAGTGCATTAGAAACTTTATTTTATTTTCCTTTAATATGCTTTATTTGAAAGTCATACTCACTTAAAAATCCCATCCATCTTGTCTAATTTTCATTTAAAGTTGGTTTATCAAAAAGATGTTTTAGACCATTATGGTTTGTCCTTAATTCAAATTTATCCCCATTAAATAATGTCTCCACATATTCAATGTGTGAACTATGGTAGCAAGCTCACAATTGTGTGTCTCATATTACCTCTCATTTTCTTTAATATTTTTAGACTCATAACTAATGGCATGTCCGTTATTATAAGTGAGGACTCCACCAAGTCCTTTATTGCATGCAACTGTGCACACCACACAATTTTCATTTGGGTCAACAATCTTCAAAAAAGTGCACTATTAAGTAATTATTTAAACAAAACAATATTTTATTCACACTCTACTATCCATTAAAACTTAATTCCCTTCTTTTCAAAAGAATTCATGGGGTGATCAATTTTAGAGAATCCTTCTATAAATATTCTATAATATCTAGCTAATCCCATGAAAGATATAACTTTTGAAATATTCCTTGGTCTTGGCCATCCACTAATGCTTCAATCTTATGGATGTAATGCTATACCTTCCTCTCAAATAATTTTCCCCAAATAATGTATCTTCCCATGGTAAAACGAGCATTTTGATGTAGGAGCATCATTGGAAATCATGCAGAGAAGGAGCACTCAATGCATGGGAATATTTCTAGAATATTAACGTTGGCAGTCTTGGAGAATATTGTGAGGCACGTCTGAAATCAATGATTTTGAATCACGCCTTAACTTAGTGCCAGAAAAATATTTGAAGCATGCTTGAATGATTCCGAGCGAAGTGGAAGTTTCGACTCCTTCTCTAGAATGTGATCAATCTAAGATAGTCGTTAGACTAGGTTTTCGAATAGAAGAGTAGTCGAGGGGGAAACCTAAGAAACCTATGATATAAATATAGGTTATGTATGCCCAAATAAAGCTAGTTGTAAGTTAGTAGGATATTTTTTGAGTTTCAATTTTTGTTTTGATTACAGTTGTACCCATTTTCACTTTTAAATATAGCAGAGGAAAATTGACCCAATGCATGGTGTGGAAATTAATTTGTAGTTCTCTGTTCTTGTGATTTCATGAATGAATGAAAGAATTATGTTACGAGTAAATGGAACTGTAAATGTTAGGACAAGATTCAATTTTTTATCTTCTGTCGAGTGGTGCATGGTGTGCACACATAACACAAGGAGTGTGATAACAAGATCTGTTTTAATTTTGAATCTCATAAGAGATAGCACAAAACTTTCCCTTTGCAAGGAGAACAAATAGACTGGTGCAAGGCATGCAAAGTCATCCACAATAATTTGAACCTTGTGTAAAGATCTGGTGCAAGGAGTGAAAAGATCTGAGTTTGACTAAGTCCCGAAGGGAATTTTCAAGAAGTCGAAGAATAAGAAAAGGAGAATGCTAGGAGGGCGAGAAGAATTTCTCTTAGAGAAATTCTTCAGATCTAAGTTATTGAAATCCTTGAAACAGAAGGAGTGCAGGGGCAGTCAAAGTCTTCATGAGACCAAGCTCAGGAGGAATAACACTTTTCATAAGATGTGGGTGAGATCTAAGAAATGGATTCGCAGGAAGCATAAAGTTTGAAGCCTTTGAATCTTTCAAAAATATTCTATGTCTGAAGAAAGCGTAAGCTCAGAGGGAAATATTTGGACCATCCAATCAATGTCCAGACGACGAGGAACAAGCGCAAATGAGGAAAGATCTCAACCATTCGGTCTGAGCACAAAAGAATCTTAACCTCCCTATCAAGGTAAAGTGCACTAATGATAAGATTTGAAAGTACACGAAAGGAGATGGGTTACGAAATTATGAAATCATTGAAATCGTCCATCAAGGAGGACACGTGGTGAGAGATAAATATTTTGATAACTCAAAGAGTGGATAGGCCAAAGGGCAGGGTCATGAGGATTCGCGAGGTGAGAACTCATGAAAGGATCATAGCCATCGATCGAAGGGAGAGTGTTGACCATTTATTAATTTCAAGGAACGAAGATATCGAGAGTTTGGACATCGGGAGAAGGGAGGTGAGAGGTCCTCCAACTTCATGAAACGTGAAGTCTCGATACATGAAAAGGAGATCAGGACCATTAGATCATGGGGATTGTGGACCACTGAGTTAGGGGAGCGAAGCTCACAAGTTTGGGTCCCGGAGGGAGGAGAAAGTGGACTTCATGAACCATGAAATTGTGAAGCGCTTGGAAGTTTTGGCTCCAGGTGATAGTGAAGGGTCACATCGGTGAAGGAGAATAGAGGGGCTAGCATGCACTAGGCTCTTGTTGTGATTTCGAAGGTCGTGAGAGTTAGAGTGACTCACATGCAAAGACCGAATACGCAAAATTGTGAAATGCCTTTTGATTTATGTGAGTGGTCATAGTCATGGCCGGAAGAAGAATGGGCCTATCTAGAGAAGCAATAGCACCTAGTTGGCATGGAAGTTGAACAATGCTCAGGAGGGAACCCATAGGTCTCATACGACCTATGAATTTGGAGAAAGGAACTGTGTAACTATGTTGGGGTCTAGCAGAGACCTAAAGTGTCGATCTTACTTAGTTTCTTGATCGATCCTAGACTAGGAAGTTGTGAAGCCCTTAGGAGATAAGGGGGGTTTGCACCGAGTGGTATCAAAGATGAAATTTTTCTTACAGACAACAGGCAAAGGAGAAAAGACAAAATAACTTGAAGTTGTACAATGTGCATGAGAGATAGTCGACACAATGCCACAGAGCAGATGAGTGGAACCACCTTTTTCCAATTGGGTTGTAGAAAGGGAGATGCGAGAACTTTGTGAAATATTAGAGGCGATGGAGATTGCGTGGAGATGAGCACCTAATGCCGGAGACATCAGGGATGTAGAGAGTGAAGCAGTGGAAGTCGAAAAAGCTGTAAGAATATCTTCTTCTTGTGCTTGTGATCCTTTTTGAACTGTGAGGCTCCAACCTGGTATGAAGAGCTCTGAAGATGTATAAACCATAGTTTTCGTTGCAGTTTATGTTGATGGTTTATTGGATACAAAGCTCTGGTTGTATTAAATTTAGACAAGCTTGCAATATTGAGTCCTATATAAAAACTTATCTTACGACATGTTAGTGACTACATAAATGGGTAGCTTCCCATTTGGATGAAAGTTCTTCATTTTTCAGTAATAGTAATTTGAAGTTGGATCTGCATGGATACAACTTGCAACCCATAAGATTTTCTTAATACACACCTATTCTTTTCAAGTTCAAGCCTTAATGTTTTCTGAAGAGAAGGAGGCCTCTTCCAAGCCAACTGAGATACAACCCATTGAACTTTGGATGATTACAAACTCTAGTCTTATTATTTTCTGAAGACATGGCAGGCTCTTCCAACGGAAAAATAGTGCATTTGGGTTTTAAATGGTAGCTTTCTGATGGAAAAATGAGAATTAAAGCCTCTCTATCTTCCATCAAAACAAAGAAAGGTTGAAGGAGACTCTTTTATCCTCAAACAAATCCTCAGTAGCAGTCAAAAAATTCATCATTTCAAGCAAAGTGAGGGCATCCAAAGTGGACAAGTGGCAGAGGTTTCATCATCAATTCCAAATTTCTCTCTATCATTCGCATAACAAATATTTCTTCCACATTCCAAACACAATATCAGCAAAGAATCAGACGATAAAGATCAAATCCATATTCTAAAGATTAGTTCCAGAATTGTTTCCAACAATTTTCAGCAACATTTACATTCGAGACTTTTTGCAACTAATGTTTTTTATAGTTTTATTTTTGAGATTTTATCTTATTTCTTTCCTGTAAATTAGGGGAAGTTTTGATTAATGTCTTGATTATAAAAACCACAATTTATGAAAGGGAAAGGACCAAAGCATGTCAAGTTCTCAACAATTGATGGAGCTTTGAAAGCGGCTCCTGCTATGAGTATAGCCGATGCCTTTCAGACCTTGTGAGTGATGGAACAACTGTGCGTGAAAACAATCAACATGTGTAGAAGTTGTGAGTGATCCCTCCAATGGGACATATTTTGTTGATAACGTGAAGCGTTTCGTGGAAGATCCTTAGACTAAAGAAGTCACAAAGGAGGCATCTAATATGGTCTTAGCAGGTGACGTTTTCAGTTCAATAGTTGCAGCTATTACTGAAGGTCATTCCATTTTACAACAACATGAAGGCTTTAATTCGGTACACAGTATCCTCAAATATTGGTGAAGTTGCTTCAATATTTCTAATGGAATATCTAGTAGGAGATGGTCATACACTTGTAAGCTTTCCCCAACTCAGTACATGAGACCAATGTTCCTCTTAGGAAGGGTTTTAGGTGTCCCTCTTCAAAGAAAGATCACATGTTTTCTCCTTCAAAGCTGATCCATGTGATTACTTCTCAACTGGCAAAGATAAAACTATGACCCTTAATCATTCATTAACAAGGTTTTGAGCCATGGGATTATAGGAGGAAGAAGATCTATAATAATCTATATTCATCATGGCTAGGCAGCCAATATCTAGATTTGTGGCAATATATACTGGGTTTTGGTACATTTTATTTTAGAGGATCTAGGTGGTTGGCTTGGTTTTCTAATTCAATATGTATCAATTATCTTTTGAAAATCTTCTTCCATATTCCTTTCAGGGCAATGACATGACTGAACAACTTGCATTGATATGGAGATCAAAATAGAGATGGAAATTGGTTCACAAGGTGCAATGATGCTCTTCAAAGAAACCGAGCAGGGTGAAGTGTTTGATTCAACACACCAGAGCATCTCAAGACAAATTCTTTGTATCTGAAGCTGTTGGAAAACGAAAATTCAAAGACCTCAAGCTGCCTACAATACTCTCATTTCAAGGTTAAAGTTATCCTGGAATTTTCAAAACCATGGTTACATATCTCACCATCCTGCCTATTTTCAACACTTTTCTTCTTAATGAAGATATTTCCACAATAGATTCCATGTCGATGTGAAAACAACATTTTCAGGGGAGTTTGAAGCAGACATGCTATAGATAAAGAAGATTGGGAAAGACAAAAACAAACTTTGAAAAATAGCCAGATGATAAATTGTAAAGGCTGAATGACTCCATGCCCAATACTAAAGGCACAGGGTCTGCCAGGTTCTTGGAGACCTTGTAGGGAGGTCTCCATCCTATTTGGAGCCAGATGTTAGTGATAAAAAATGCACTGGAATTTTTTAAAGAATGATGCCTAATCTTGCAGGGAACATTTGACTAGTTTCCCAAGCTCCAAATACAAATTTGAAAGCACCATTCGAAAGCCTAGGATTTCTAGATGTCGATCGACTATTCAAGCATGTAAAACAAACTATCCATGACTAAAAAATTTGATTTAAAAAAAATCTTCGATTTCACCAGCTAACTCGTCTTGAACTTTGCTAGTTAGCTGGTGAAAGCTCTTCTTTTCACTATCTTAGGAGCGGATTTTTAGGTAAATAAGCTGGTGAAAGCCTGTCACGTCCAGATTCATTGAAATTTTGCTCAGATTGGAAATTTTTGAGTTGGAATGGAATGAAACCTCTTTGAATAAGCAGATAATGAATTATCAAAGTCAAATCGAAAGGATAGTTTTGAGGGATAAGGTCAAAAAGAGGTTTCTCAACTACATTTGGCATCTTTTTCAAAGGCAAAAAATCAGGGTTTTTTCACACTTCACCAAATTCGAATTTTATCTTTGGAGGACCAAATCAAACAACCTTGGGAGGTTAAAACTACACTTCATCAACAATATACTACTCTTAGAGATCACTAGATAGGATCTTTTCCTATTTTGTTTTGATTTTCCATTTTTAGTATTCTAGATCCATTTTTATAGGATCTCATCCTACACTTGTTGTATCTATTTTGATTTAACTATTTTTAGCAAATTTGATCCATATTTCAAGGATCTAGATTTCATCTTGTAAGGCTATAAAGCTAAAGACATTTGGAGCACTAGGAGGTTCAATCCTGGAGAGTTTGGCTATGTACTTTGACTCTGTTATGTTATATGAATCACAGTCTTCTTTGGTTATTATATATCAGTCTTTTCATATACTCCACTACTCTGTTATTGAATTATGTTCAGCTTAGTTATTTAGAACTGTTTTCCTCAGGTATAGCTCATGAATATGAATTAGATGTTTCTTTATTGTCTTGTATGACCCTACATCTCTTGTACTTGGTTATCTTGAATGGTATTCTTCACACCTTCTTATCTACTGTAACTGATATCCGGTTTCTCAAAGCACTGGTTTATTTAGATGCATAACAAGTTGTCCTTTTCTTATCCTTCTCAGTTATCCCATTGTTCCACACATACTTTGATTATTAAATTTCTTAAGTTACCAAGCATTCTTAGCCTACAACCCTAAGGAGTTTCTTGGAGTGATAACAAATTGGCGTTGTTGTCGGGGAGAGGAGATTGAAGCTTTGATGATAGACAAAGTCTGGACATTATTTGGCTGTAACCATCTATCTGGTGACTCCATGAAGGATGAATTCGGTGGCGACTCCATTATGAAATCTTTTGGCGACCCCACTGGTATGAAATGAACAAGATCTTATCTAATAGGTATGTGTTCTATGATTTTTCAAAGATTGTTGGTTTCCCTAATCCAGTGCCTAGTAGAGATGAATGGGAAAATAGCCTTCCCAGATTTCGAGGAGAAGAATGGGAAGTGTCAGCTGAACATTTGCTGGACTTTCATGATTGCATGCATCGGTTGCAAGTTGTGAACGAGGATGTTCATATCCAACTCTTCTATTTCTCATTAGAGGGAATTGCTCATGATTTGTACCGGTCTCTGCCTTATGCTAGTATAAACTCTTTAGAAGATTTTCATGCTTCTTTTCATGTGTTTTGTAAAGAACATTTTCCAAATGATCTTCTCTATCTTGAATGCTATTTTGAATTTCATTTATTGACTAAAGACTCAGATGTTAATAAAGAGTATGTTATTACCGAGAATACTCTTCGTTATCAAGAGATTGATGATTCACATTATGAAAACCATTGTGATGCTTTAAACATTGTATTAAATGCATATTTTAAAGATGATTGTGATGATGATCTGATTATCCATTTTGAAAATTTGAAAAATGATGAGAAAATTGACATATCAGCAGGAGATAATTTCAGATCTATAGCAAATACTAAGGGAAGCCTTGAGTTTCTATATTTGCAGACAAAAGTGGTTTGCAGTAGATATGAAGAGGAAGGTGAAGAAAAGAAGGGCTCAGATCAGAAACTGAGTATGCATTTTCCTCCGACAAAGGTTGAGCAATCCACATTCATCATTGAGATCAAAGAGGTCAACCAACAACATCATTTTCATTTACAGTCAGAACATAAGCTTGAAGAGGTATTCCTTTACTATTTTATTTATCCTATTGCCGATTTTCTAGAATCATTGAGCAGTATAAAGATCAAGATACTCTTGTCAGATGAAGGCTATTTATATCATTTTTTCCGAACACATCTCTATTGGCTACACATTCTTTTATCTTTGGGATCAAGATCAAGAATTTTGTCAGCAAATAAATTTCTTACATGGATTCATTGGAAGTATGAGTTTACATGATTAAGAAGTAGTGCAAATTGTTAATGTAGGAGTAGGCATAAGAATAAGCTCACAAGATTTTAGAAGTATCAAAACATAGGATTTAAGATTTTATCTTAGAAATAAATTGATCCTCAAAAGATCTTTTTTAAATTTTTTGAAAAAGCTTTTCACCAGCTAACATATGTTGCTAAGTTGATGTTAGCTAGTGAAAGCCTTGGTTTTCAATGGTTAAGGTGTACTCCCCGAAGCAAAGGAAGCTGGTGAAATCGATAAACACAGATTTCTCCTCAATGACTCCAAAATCAAAAGGGAATAAACATCAAATATGAGATCAGAGACAAATGTTGTGAGCAGCTTGAAAAAGACGTGAAGAGGATAACAGGAGGTGAGTTACTATGTGAGGATGTACCCATGGGAATTCAGTGATCCCCAAAAATTGCACCTAATCAAAGCAATGCATGGGAGGAAAGTAAGTTCTCCATCAAATTTTGACATTGAAAAGGAGCTTTGCTACCCAAAAGAAGGTATTGTTGTAGCTGGAGGAGGAAAAACACTTTAATTAAGTGTCAACACTAAATAGAAGAATCGTTGGTGAAGACCACCAGTGCATAGAGGAATAAAGAGAGGAGGATGCCCTCAAAGAAAATTAAACTCACCATGTTCCAGCAGAGGTACTAAAAAAGGCTAATTGTATGGAGCTTGTACACCAAGGAAAAATGTTCCTAAAAAAATGGAGGCATTCAGTGCAGGCCAAGGTACTTGAGCACGTGCATCCCTTGCACAATAAGAGACCTTCAAAGGACTCATAGACAAATAGTTTGCCAGATGGTTGATTTTCGGGCCGTTATGGACCACTCGTACAGAATGTTTGTCCTCTCATTTACAGTCTCAAACACTCAAAAATGTAGAGAGTGTAGCTAAAATGGAAAACCAAGACAACAAATTCAAAGTTGTGATATCCCGATGCATGTGGGATTTTGCATTGAGTAGTAAAAGAAAAAGAAAACACAGGTGTATTTGCAAGCGTTAAATGAGCCAACCGTCAGATCTTGCCAAGTGTTTGTAGATTATGTATACATAGAGGGTCATGTCACACCAACGCACTGAGAAGACCAATGAGTTGTTGTTGCCAAATGATTGCAGGTGTGAAAGGTATGAACAGTTTATGCTAAGTTCTTGCAGGGTTTGAAGGTGCGATATGAGAAGGGTCGTTCCACAATCATGCATTCAGTAAATTTTGCAGCGCTTCTAGGTGTCCTCCACAAAACAAAAAGAACTGGATAAATGAGTATAGGCTTGATTGTTGCGCTGAAGAATTGCCAAGCATATGCTCCTCCATTACCCTATAAATAGATTACAGGGGAGGATGCATCAAAAAAGGAAAAGAATATCTTTTTCTTGTGCTTGTGATCCTTTTCGAATTGTGAGGCTCCGACCCGGTATGAAGAGCTCTGAATATGTATCGACCACAGTTTTCATTGCAGTTTATGTCGATGGTTTATTGCATACAAATCTCTGGTTGTATTAAATTTAGACAAGCTTGCAAGATTGAGTCCTGTATAAAAACTTATCTTACGACATGTTAGTGATTAAAGAAATGGGTAGCTTCCCATTTGGATGAAAGATCTTCATTTTTCAGGTAACAGTAATTTGAAGTTGGATCTGAATGGATACAACTTGCAACCCATAAGCTTTTCTGAATACACACCTATTCTTTTCAAGTTCAATCCTTAATGTTTTCTAAAGATAAGGAGGCCTCTTCCAAGCCAGCTGAGATACAACCCATTAAACATTGGATGATTACAAACTCCGGTCTTATTATTTTCTGAAGACATGACAGGCTCTTCCAATGGACAAATAGTGCATTTGGGTTTTAAATGGTAGCTTTCTGATGGAAAAATGAGAATTAAAGAATCTTTATCTTCCATCAAAATAAATAAAGGTTGAAGGAGACTCTTTTATCCTCAAACAAAGCCTCAGTAGCAGTCAAATAATTTATCATTTCAAACAAAGTGAGGGCATCCAAAGAGGACAAGTGGCAGAGGTTTCATCATCAATTCCAGATTTCTCTCTATCATTTGCATAACCAAGATTTCTTCCACATTCCAACCACAATATCAGCAGAGAATCAAATGATAAAGATCAAATCTAGATTCTAAAGATTAATTCTAGATTTGTTTCCAACAATTTTCAACAACATTTACCATTCAAGACTTTTTGCAACTAATGTTTTTTATAGTTTTATTTTTGAGATTTTATCTGATTTATTTCCTGTAAATTAGGGGAATTTTTGATTAATGTCTTGATTATAAAAACCACAGTTTGTGAAAGGGAAAGGACCAAAGCATCTCAAGTTCTCAACAATTGATGGAGCTTTGAAAGCAGCTCCTGCTATGAGTATAGCTAATGCCTTTTAGACCTTGTGAGTGATGGAACAATTGTGCGTGAAAATAATCAACATGTGTAGAAGTTGGGGGTGATCCCTCCAGTGGGACATATTTTGTTGATCACTTGAATCATTTCATGGAAGATCCTCAGAATAAAGAAGTCACAAAGGAGGTAGCCGATATGGTCTTAGCAGGTGACATTTTCAGTTCAATAGTTGCAGCTATTACTGAAGGTCGTTCCATTTTACAACAACATGAAGGCATTAATTCGGTACACAATTTCCTCAAATATTGGTGAAGTTGCTTCAATATTTCTAATGGCAGGTCTAGTAGGAGATGGTCATACACTTGTAAGCTTTCCCCAACTCAGGACATGAGACCAATTTTCCTCTTGGGAAGGGTTTTAGGTGTCCCTCTTCAAAGAAAGATCACATGTTTTCTCCTTCAAAGCTGATCCATGTGATTACTTCTCAACAGGAAAAGATAAAGCTATAACCCTTAATCATTCATTAACAAGGTTTTGAGCCATGGTCTTATAGGAGGAAGAAGATCTCTGATAATCTATATTCATCATGGCTAGGCAACCAATATCCATATTTGTGGCAATATATATTGGGTTTTGGTACATTTTATTTCAAAGGACCTAGGTGGCTGGCTCAGTTTTCTAATTCAATATGGATCAGTTATCTTCTGAAAATCTTCTTCCAAAGTCCTTTCAGAGCAATGACATGACTGAACAACTTGGATTGATATGGAGATCGAAATAGAAATAGACATTGGTTCATAAGGGGCAATGATGCTCTTCGAAGAAACTGAGCAGGGTGAATTGTTTGATTCAACACCAGAGCATCTCAAGACAAATGATTTGTATCTAAAGCTACTGGAAAATGAAAATTCAAAGACCTCAACTTGCCTGCAATACTCTCATTTCAAGTTTGAAGTTATCCTGGATTTTTCAAAACCATGGTTACATATCTCACCATCCTGCCTATGTTCAACACTTTTCTTCTTAATGAAGATATTGCCACAACATATTCCATGTCAATGTGCAAACAACATTTGCAGGGGAGTTTGAATCAGACATGCTACAGATAAAGAAGATTGGGAAAGAAAACAACAAACTTTGAAAAATAGCCAGATGATAAATTGTAAAGGCTGAATGACTCCATGCCCAATAGTAAAGGCAAAGGGTCTGCCGGATTCTTGGAGACCTTGCAGGGAGGTCTCCATCCCAATTGGAGCCATATGTTAGTGATAAAAAATGCATTGGCATTTTTTAAAGAATGATGCCTAATCTTGCAGGGAACATTTGACTAGCTTCCCAAGCTCCAAATGCAGATTTGAAAGCACCATTGGAAAGCTTAGGATTTCTAGATGTTGATAAACTATTCAAGAATGTAAAAAGGACTCTCCATGACTGAGAAATTTGATTTTTATTTCACCAGCTAACTCGTCTTGAACTTTGCTAGTGAGCTGGTGAAGGCTCTACTTTTCACTAGCTAAGGAGCGTATTTTTAGGTAAATAAGCTGGTGAAAGCCTGTCACATCCAGATTCATCAAAATTTTGCTCAGATTGGATATTTTTGAGTTGGAATGGAATGAAACCTCTTTGAATAAGCAGGTAATGAATTATCAAAGTCAAATCTAAAGGCTATTTTTGAGGGATAAGTTCAAAAAAAGGTTTTTCAACTACATTTGGCATCTTTTTCAAAGGCAGAAAATCTGGGTTTTTGCACACTTCACCAAATTCAAATTTTATCTTTGGATGACCAAATCAAATAGCCTTGGGAGTTTAAAAGTGCACTTCATCAAAATTCTACTACTCTTAGAGATCATTAGATAGGATCTTTTCCTATTTTGTTTTGATTTTCCATTTTTAGTATTCTNNNCTCATCCTACACTTGTTGTATCTATTTTGATTTAACTATTTTTAGCAAATCTGATCCATCTTTCAAGGATCTAGATTTCATCTTGTAACTCTATAAAGCCAAAGACATTTGGAGCACCAGGAGGTTCAATCCTGGAGACTTTGGCTATGTACTTTGACTCTGTTATGTTATACGAATCAAAGTCTTCTTTGGTTATTATATATCAGTCTTTTCATATACTCCACCACTATGTTATTTAATTCTGTTCAGCTTAGTTATTCAGAACTTTTATCTTCTGGTATAGCTCATGAATATGAATTAGATGTTTCTATACTATGTTGTATGACCCTACATCTCT
>CBVK0100043956.1:0-29511 GCA_900067695.1 Picea abies
CGACAACTTGTCCACCGCCCAATACTTCAACTTTAGAGTCTATAAGGCAAGGTGAACTTTTTACGATGCTTCATTGTCAACTATGCTGAAATCACCAAGGGATTTATGCGCTTACTAAAGAAAGACATTCCTTTTTCCTGGGACAATGTCGCTCACTGCTCTTTTGATGCATTAAAACATGCCCTCACAACTACCCCTCTGCTCTGGCCACCTAACTATAACAAAGACTTTTTATTATATCTGGCTGTAGCAGAGTCAACCATTGGCATAGTTTTAGTTTAGGAAGAAGACTTGTTCTCAGAATACGTGATCTATTATTTGAGTCGAGGCCTCGTAGGACCAAAACTCAATTATTCTCATATCAAAAAACTTACATTGGTAGCAGTTCATGCTATTCAACTGTTCCGTCATTACATTATGTTTCACAAGACCACCGTCATTGCTGTCGTGAATCCATTTCAGTACATGNTGTTTCACAAGACCACCGTCATTGCTGTCGTGAATCCATTTCAGTACATGTTGACACAACAAGTAATAGGTGGAAAAATCAGTAGATGGATGATCATCCTCTAGGAGTTTGACTTAGACTTTGTTTCAACAAAGTCCAAAAAGTCACTTGTCTTCGCAGAGCTTATTTTAGAACTTTCGATTGAGTTAGGTAACGTTGTGCCTGAAGAATCACCTATCCAGAAAGATATGTTTTTGATCACATATTCAGATCCCTGGTATGGAGATATACTTATCTATCTCCAGCGTATACACCATCAGGCTAAGAATTATCTCATACTTGATGATACGTTGTATCAGAGAGTGGTAGACTGCATCCTATGTCGATGTCTTACTCATGAGGAGGCATTTATCATGCTCAACGATTTCCATACCGGAGCTTGTGTCGGTCATTTGTCTGGGTTGGAAACAACCCAAAAGATTCTTCAAGTAGGTTACTTCTAGCCAACACTTATCAAAGATTGTATTGAATCAGTCAAGAAGTGCCATCTGTGCCAAATCTTCTCTCGAAAGATGAGGGCACATCCCGCTCCCATGTTTCCTGTCATCACAGTTGGACCCTTCACCAAGTGGGGGATTGATTACACTACTTGCAACCCCCCTTCAGCAAGGGGGCACTGCTATATCATCATAGTTGTAGACTACTTCACAAAGTGGGTCGAACCAATGCCAACGTTTAAATATGATGGAGAGACTGCAACTCTCTTTTTATTCAACCAGATCATAGCAAGGTTTGACGTCCCAAGGGAGATTGTCACTGACCATGGAAGTCACTTTCAGAATCAGATGATGATTGAATTAACATCAAATCTTGGGTTATGGAAAGAAAATTCATCACCCTACTACCCCCAGGATAATGGGTAGGTGGAAGTTGTAAACAAAACTCTTAAGACTATTCTACAGCGAACTATCGACTCAGCCAAGTCAAATTGGAATTTGATGTTGTACTCTGCATTATGGGATTACTGAACATCTGTTAAGACTGCAATCAGTTTCTCACCTTTTCAACTCATTTATAGGCTGGAGGCAGTCTTTCCCATCGAATGTCAGATCTCGTCTCTAAAATTGGTAGTACAATTATTGCCCGACACTTCTCCACTCGAAGAATGATTAGTATACATTGAGTAGCTCAGTGAACAGGGTTGTGATGTGGCCCTGGCCAACAAGGCTCACAGACATAAGGTCAAGTGTCAATATGATAGGTCCATTCATCCTCGGATTTTCTCTGAAGGTGACCTTGTCCTAGTCTATGACCAAGATAAGAACCCCCTGGGGGTAGGCAAATTCAAACCCATGTGGTTCGGGCCTTTCATCATAAAAGAGGTATTAAATAAGGGCACCTATCATCTGGTTGATTTCGAAGAGAATGCTTTGGCAGTGCCTAGAAATGGGCTCTACCTCAAGAAGTATTACTCATAGCCATTTCACTGTGGGTAACTTTTTGTAACATATGTATAGTCTTTGTAATATCACTTTTTTGTTTTTTTTAAAATGTTATGGACGAGTCATTGATGTTATCTTTCGTCAATATGGAAGATGTCAAGTGATTCTGAGGTGTTCATTGGGTATGAAGATGGTGCTAGTCAGCACACTCGAAGGCTTGCCTCCACAACTTGGGTAATCTTTACACCTCAGGGCCAGTTGTTATCCTCTAGAGGAATATGCTTAGGTGACACCACAAATAATGTCGCCGAGTATAGTGTAGTTGTTGAGTTGCTTCCTGACACTTTGTCATTGGGTATCTCTCATCTCCAGGTCTATCTCGACGCTCAATTGGTTGTGTCTCAATTAAATAGAGTATACTGGGTTCATGATCCAACTTTACACCGAAGATTCCTTAGGGTACGTCTCTTAGAATGAAACTTTGATTATATTTAATATTTTCATGCTCCTAGGAGAATAAACCAAATTACAGATACTCTAGCTAATCAAATTTTAGATTGGCATCTTGCACACATATGAAAGAACATTGACATAGGCATGTAAATACATTTTTGCACACATGATGCATAAGACACAAAAGACGAAAAAACATATATAATATCATAAAAGTAACCAAAGTACATAGATGGACGCATGTGCCTCAAAAATAGGACCAATAACAAGTGAGAGGGCTTATGGCCTCATAATATATATACAAGTAGTGCTCGTGGCATGTAAAATGTCTAAATAGGTTCAGGGCTTATGGGCCCTGTTATACTGGTCCACAACATGGGATAAACACCTAAACAATCGGACCCACGTCCGAGGTGCCCCCACTATATGAAGCTGCATGGATGGAGGCAGGTCTTTAATCTATGCCATCGGGACCGTGCGAGTGACTGCAGTAAATTTCTGCTCAATTCGTCTGAGTACTCTCTCAGCCTCCTTGGCTGGGAGGTCTCCTGCTACTACTGGTTCCCCAATAGCGGCAACTTGGACCCCTAGCCAAGGACGACGCATGTTCCTTATATAATCAATAGGTCGCACTGGTCCCACATATACATGCAACAAACGTATATCCGTCAAATACTCTGACATATATAAAAAAAAAATGATATATATAACAAAAACGACATAAAAATCACATATACAACAAAAAAAAATACAAAGGTGGAGACTTACCCATCTCCCCTCACTCCTCACCAGGAGGCACGGGTATCTCAAGATCTCTCAAAAAATCTATCCTTGCATATGGGTAATCCACGATCACAGGGATCTGTCATGACAGCCATGCAAAAAGTTCATCATCAAAGGACTCATTGGTCCTTCCACCACCCTGTCACGATAGTAATACTATCCATCTACATACAGTAGGAAAAGAGGCCTGATGTCCTCGTACCACTACCCAAGGGCTAAAGCTTGAAACTCTCTCGAAAAAGAATGAACACAAAATAGTCCCGAACTCGAAGTTCCTCTGTGTCTGCTGACAACAATCTATCAATTGACTCTTCATACACTCCAGCAGTGTGGTACTCCAGTCAAATTTTTTTTCATTCAAGCACTGGATATCACAGTTGATCTATGCACGTGACGCCTGATGCAAGGCCGTTGAACTGGTAATCAGCCCAATGAGAAATAATATCGCTTGCAACGATAGGTTAGTGATCTTACTTATGGGCACCTGGGAGCTCAAATGGTTTGTCCCAGCCTCATAGTGTAGGGCTATCAGTTCCGCTATGTTATGCGGCCCCAACGGAAACATCCTGAAATTGACTGGTTCCCCTCTCCTTGAGAGGCCATTCAAAAAGTAGATATCCTCGGTGGTGGGCACCAGTGATTTCCCCTCTAGCATGAAAGCCTCTGCATCAGGGTGCCAATAGTCAACCAAGGAATTTAGTAGCCTTGATTGCGCCCACATAAATCAACACAGGAAGAACTTTAGAAAACCACATTGCATCAATGCGACCACGGCATTCGAATCTCTCGCAACCAACTCACCAACTTCTTCATGCTCCCTTTCCCTCTAGTGGACATACATCCTGCCAAAACAACAAAGTTTAGGAGGGTGAGAGAGTGTTCTTTGTTTCTTTTTGTCTATAAAGGGAGGTCCAGGCATGTTGTTTAGGTTTTACTTTGCCCTAGTGTACATGTGACATGTCCATAGACAGCCCACATGGACCTATGTCCGACCTTTTAAAGGTTGACGCCCACCAAAAACATGAAATAAAAAGAAAAAATGATGCAGGAGCATCACTCACTTATCAAGCGAGCCAGCGCGTGTAGCAGAAAAGACAACTGGATAGCGCCAGCATCAAAATTTTGAAACACCTTGAAAACTGTTGCGCCAGACATTAATGTATTAATGTAATGAAAGAGCACTTGTATTGTATTGTAGATAGGAAGGCATTTAATAGTTTTAATGATGGTAGATAGAATTTAATGGTAGATTTGATAGTTTTAGAGTTCGAGAGGGAAAACAGATATAGACACCCTCCCTTTGTACATTGTAGCAATTATAATTCATTTAGGAGCGACAGAAGAGAAAGAAGAGAACTTGTGGAGAGCCCTCATGTATAGATTGGATTAATAGAAAGAGATTTTGATTCAATTTCATGACTGGTGTTGTTTCTCTGTGTATGTGCTTATGTGCTTATGAATATTTTTTTTCGTTGTGAGCATTTGCTTTAATATGCTGCGTATGTGATTTCATAGTTGATTTGAAATCTGTGAGAAATAAGAGAATGAGTTTCAATTTTTTCTCTGTCTGAGCCAGGAGATTCCTACATAGAGTGTAGTCGAATTCATCCTCATAGAGTGCGCTGATGAGGCCAGACAGTTGAACTCTCATTCTCATCTGTCCAGAAGTCGCTTTGGGTTGAGGAAGCCATGCAGGAGAAGTGCAGGCTAAAATATCAGTCTCGGCAGGTAGTCTGAGCAAAGGAGGGTAGAGATTTATGTGGGTGCCAGTGCACATAATTTAAGCGACTCAACACTTTGAGAGTTGTTGGAGGTAGAGCGTGAGAGTTGTGTGAAAAGTCTCTGAAGGAGTCAGAGTTGATAAAGCTCAAGAGGGATAGTTCTATTGAGAACACCGTGGAAAAGACCCCAGAGGGATTCAAGCAGGAAGAACTTTGAAACAAAGGAGATCTTCCAGGCGGAGAATCAACGGCCAAGGATCTCAGGATAAATTCGCGAAATCCTGCTGATCGTAGGATCTTGGAGAAGCTGCGCGGAAGTTAATCCATATGCGCAGGAGGGATCAAAACCCATCGGGGTTCGGCGTTCGACATTTGCCGAGACAAGAGTTTCATGGTTGTTGAAATCATGAGTAGCGATTTCCCGATTTCACGGGAGCCGTCGATCATCATAGGGACAAGTGGCATTAGATCCCGGGAGGTTGGGATTCGACATTCGGGGTTTTGTCATGCAAAGAACTCGCGACCGGTGAAATCACGATCCCACGATTCTCAATCACACGAAGCATGGAGGTGACGTGGCAGCGTGGGACCCCGGGAGCGAGTCGATTCCAGGTGGCATTGAATCGGGTGATCGACACCTCGGGGCTCGGAGTTTGGAAAGTCAAGTTGTTGACATCACGAGTAGCGATATCCCGATAGGGAAATCCCTGACATGAACAGGAGCGTTGACCTTTGACCATCAGAGCTCGAGATTCAGGGTTTTGGTTTGCACGAGACTGTGTAACGAGTGTCGCGATATCGCGAAACCCGATTTCCTGAGAACGGAAAAGGGAGATCACCAAAGGACAGTCTGTGGGTGTGAGAACTTCCGAACGGGAGTGGAAGAGCAAGCTTAGCTCTTCGGGCCCGTGTGAAAGGAGGTCTTGGTGGAAGTGACTGTGTCGTTGAGGGTCAGTTGCATCAGAGTGGTATCAGAGCGGGTGTATCTTTGCCTTCTATAGCAAGGATAGGGAAGACACCATGCCACCGAGAAGAGAAAGGCAATCACCTGATCGAGAAGACAGGGATGCCCGAAGAAGAGGAAGGCCGACAGGGAATTCAGAAATAGAGCGCCAGATGTGAGATATCCGAGAAAGGCTTGAGGAGATGGAGACTGCGCAGAGAAGCGGAGATGGTGCAGTAGAGTTCAGTGATTTCGAGGTGGAAGAGGAAGATGGACACGATGCAGAAGAGGTTTCAGCAGACGACACATCAACCGAGCGGTTGATTAGAGCCATCTCCAGGATGAGCTCAAAGACCAAGATGGACATTCCCATCTATGAGGGGAGTCTAAATGCAGAAGAGTTGCTGGACTGGATCTGAGCACTCGACACCTACTTCAATTACGAGGATATCGAAGAGGACAAGAAGGTAAGGCATGCTGTTACTAAGCTGAAGGGACATGTAGCCTTATGGTGGGACGAGTTGCAGGCTGATAGGTGCTGGAAAGGAAGATAGAAAATCAAGAGTTGGGATAGGATGATCGCTAAGATGAAAGCGAAATTCATCCCCAGAGACTATCAGATCACACCATTCAGGTGAATGCAGAACCTGAGACAGAAGATGATGATGGTGAAGGAGTACACCGAGGAGTTCTATAGGCTCAACATTCGAGTAGTTCATCGGGAGAGCGATGATGAGAAGCTGGCAAGATACCTGAATGGTTTAAGGTATGACATTCAGGATGAATTGAGCATGGTTACCATTTGAATAGTTGAGGATGCGTACCAGATGGCTCTAAAAGCCGAAGAGAAGCTGAGCCATAAACAAGGTCAGCATGGGCGAGGCAGAAGCCAGCCCAGAGGCAAAGCGATTGCCCAAGAAAGAACCCAGAATCCCAAGGAGGAATGGGGGAAGCCTCAGGGTAAGATTGAGAGAGGTGGTACCTCATAGCAGAGGCAGCCACAAACTGAACAGAGGAAGCAATATGCTGAGATGAGGAGGCAGCATACAGAGCAGGGTGGCGGATATGCCAACGTAACCACTTTTCCTCATACCCGAGGTAGAGGAAGAGGCCGAGGAGGAGTTATCACATGTTTTACATGTGGAAAAGACGGACATAAAGCCGTGGATTGTCCAGACAAGAAGTTGGACAGAGGAAAAGCTCACATCACTGAGGTGCAGAGGCGTGATGATGAGGATGAAGACACCGGGAGTGGGAAGTCACTGATAGTGCACAAAGTTCTTCTAACACCTGAGAAAGAGGTGGAGGACACAACTCAAAGATGCAGACTGTTCAGGACCACGTGCAAGACCAAGGGCTGGAAATGCAAGGTCATAGTGGACAGCGGAAGCACCAACAATCTCGTTTCAACCGAGATGGTGGAAAAGATGGAGATGGAGACAACTAATCACCTGAGTCCATACAAAGTGTCATGGCTATAGAAAGGACACCAAGTAAGTGTTACAAAACAATTCTTGGTTGAATTTAAAATGGGTGTATATAGAGATAAAAGTTTGTGTGATGTTATTCCCATGGATGTCTGTCATGTATTATTGGGTAGACCATGGCAGTATGACAGAAATGTTGTTCATGATGGGAGGATGAACACATACACCTTGGAGAAGGATGGGAGAAAACACAGATTGCTTCTGATAAAAGATAAAGAAGTGAAGCCGGAAGAAACCAGCACAATACTTCTCACGAGTGGGTAGGAACTTCTCACGGAGATGGAGAAAAACGAAGATCCACTATTCTTTGTTTTCAGGAAGCCGAGAATTGTCCTGACAAGCACAAGAGTGGACGACATGCCAGAGGAGATTCAGGAACTGCTGGGAGAGTTCGCTTCTATCATTGTGGACGAACTACCTCGTTCGTTGCCACCAATGAGGAGTGTGAGTCACCATATTGACCTCATACCCAGGGCAAGTTTGCCGAATAAGGCAGCGTACAGGTTGACACCTCAGGAGAACGAGGAGGTCAAAAGGCAGGTACAGGATCTGTTGGACAAGGGACTGGTCAGAGAGAGTCTGAGTCCATGTGTTGTTCCGACAGTACTAAGTCCAAAGAAGGATGGAGGCTGGAGAATGTGTACAGACTCCAGAGCGATAAATAAAATCACCATCAGGTACAGATTTCCACTGCCGAGAATGGATGATTTGATGGATTTCCTGAGTGGGGCAAATTATTTTTTGAAAATTTATCTCAAGAAAGGATATCATCAGATCCGGATGAGAGAAGGAGATGAATGGAAGACAACATTCAAAACAAACGAGGGTTTGTATGAATGGCTAGTCATGCCGTTTGGTTTGACAAATGCGTCGAGCACATTCATGAGGCTGATGAATGAAGTCCTGCGGGAATTCATCGGAAAGTTTGTAGTTGTGTATCCGGACGACATATTAATTTTCAGCAAGACCAAGGATGAACACTTGAGGCATTTAGCTATTGTGATGAGAAAGCTACAGCAGGAGAAGCTGCTGATCAATCTGAAGAAGTGTTCCTTCATGCAGACAAAACTCATTTATTTGGGCTTTGTGATCTCGGCTAATGAGTTGAAGATGGATCCTGAGAAGGTGGAAGTAATCAGGAATTGGCCATCGCCGAGGAATGTTTTTGAGGTGAGGAGTTTCCATGGATTGGCTAGTTTCTACAGAAAATTCATTCGAAATTTCAGTGGAATTAGCGTCGCAATAATGGACACAGTGAAGAAGCGGCATAAATTTTTCCATTGGACAACAGAGGTTGAAAGGAGCTTCAATCTGTTGAAGCGAAAGATCACAGAGCAACCGATTCTGGTGTTGCCTGATTTTTAGAAGACATTTCAGGTGAAATGTGATGCGAGTGGGTATGTTGTTGGAGGGGTCTTAAGTCAGGATGATAGACCTGTTTCTTATTTCAGTGAGAAATTGGATGATGCCAAGCTGAAATACTCCACGTATGATAAGGAGTTCTATGCCATCATACAGGCATTAAAGAAGTGGAGGCATTACTTGATACCCAAGGAATTTGTGTTGTATAGTGACAATCATGCATTGCAATTAATGAGTCAACAGGATAAGTTGAACCAGAAGCATGCGAAATGAGTAAAGTACATGCATAATTTTACATTTGTGATCAAGCACATTTCAGGAACTGCTAACAAGGTAGCCGATGCTTTGAGCAGGAAATGTTTATTTCTGCAGGAGTTTAGAGTCAAAACCTTGGGTTTCAAAAATTTAAAAGATATGTATGCAAGTGATACAGATTTTGCAGAAGCATATGAGGCAGTTGAGAACCCAGTTCTCAGGGATCGGAGTCCATGGATGGAATATATAATCCAGGAAGGATTGTTGTTTAAAGGAAATCAGCTATGCATTCCAGATTGCTCCATGAGGGAGAATTTGGTAAGGGAAAAACACAGCGGAGGATTTGCAAGTCTTTTTGGACATGACAAAACATTCGCCAAGCTAAGCGAATCGTATTATTAGCCAGGCATGTGAGCAAATGTAAAGAGGTTTTTTTAAAGGTGTCGGATATGTCAACATGCGAAGGGCCGAAAGCAGAACACAGGGTTCTACCAGCCATTGCCTATACCTAAGAGACCATGGGAGGCAATCAGTATGGATTTCGTGTTGGGTTTGCCGAGAACGCAAAGAGGAGTTGATTCTATCTTTGTGGTAGTGGACATGTTCTTGAAGATGGCACATTTTATTCCATGTCATAAGACCAACGATGCGACGCACATCGCAAATTTGTTTTTCAAAGAGGTTGTCAGGTTGCATGGACTGCCGAGAAGCATAGTCTCAGACAGGGATACAAAACTCATAGGTCATTTTTGGAGGATGCTATGGAAGAATCTAGGAAATGAGTTGGCGTTTAGTTCTTCTTATCACCCCCAGAAAGATGGGCAGACGAAAGTGGTCAATAGGAGCTTAGGGGATTTATTGAGAAGCTTGGTGATAGAGCACCACAACAGTTGGGACCAGATCTTACCCCAAGCAGAGTTTGTGTACAACGATTCGGTGAATCGGAGTACAGGGAGGAGTCCATTCCAGATTTTGTATGGGACGTAGCCGAGGGGAGTTTCTGAGCTCATGGAGTCAGAACAGGCTGAAACTAGCAGCGCCATAGCTGAAGAGTTCGCTGAGGCAATGCAAGAACTTCACACACAAGTGAAACAACGACTGCAGAGATCAAATCAAGAGTATAAGCGCAGAGCCGATCAACGGAAGAGACAACTTTAGTTTGAAGTTGGGGACATGGTTCTGGTGCACTTAAGGAAGGAAAGGTTCTTGAGGGGAACATACAATAAGCTCAAAATGAAAAAAATTGGGCCATGCAAAGTCTTGAAGAAATTCGGGGAGAATGCATATGAAATTGAGTTGCCAGAGGGCATCGGGATATCTCTGATATTCAACGTGTCGTATTTATACCCATATAATGCTGGAGAAGTAGAGACTGGAAGTGGTGAAGAACTGGTAATCCAGTGGCAGAAGAAATTACCAGTTGTCAAGAAGCCGCAGATGGAGTGCATACTGGATAAAAGAGTAGGCAAGAAGACCAGGTGAAAGCAGTATTTTGAATACCTGGTAAAATGGAAGAATCACCCAGTGGAGGATGCCAGCTGGGAGATAGATGCAGTGATACAGAAACATGGTCACACTATGCTGGAGCTCATGGATAGGAGCCCATGAAATCTTTCGAGCCGAGGAGTATGATGCAGGAGCATCGCTCACTTATCAAGCGAGCCAGCGCATGGAGCAGAAAAGACAGCTAGACAATGCCAACATCAAAATTTTGAAACACCTTGAAAACTGTTGCACCAGACATTAATGTATTAATGTAATGAAAGCGCACTTGTATTGTATTGTAGATAGGAAGGAATTTAATAGTTTTAATGTTGGTAGATAGAATTTAATGGTAGATTTGATAGTTTTAGAGTTCGAGAGGGAAAATGGATATAGACACCCTCCCTTTGTACATTGTAGCAATTATCATTCATTCAAGAGTGAGAGAAGAACAAGCAGAGAACTTGTGGAGAGCCATCATGTATAGATTGGATTAATAGAAAGAGATTTTGATTCAATTTCATGACTGGTGTTGTTTCTCTGTGTATGTGCTTATGTTCTTATGAATGTTTGTTTTCATTGTGATCATTTTCTTTAATATGTTGCGTATGTGATTTCATAGTTGATTTGAAATCTGTGAGAAAGAAGAGAATGAGTTTCAATTGTTTCTCTGTTTGAGCCAAGAGATTCCTGCATAGAGTGTAGTCGAATTCATCCACATAGAGTCCGTTGATGAGGCCAGACAGTTGAACTCTCATTCTCATCTACCCAGAAGTCGCTTTGGGTTGAGGAAGCCGTGCAGGAGAAGTGCAGGCTGAAATATCAGTCTCAGCGGGTAGTCTGAGCAAAGGAGGGTAGAGATTTATGTGGGTGCTAGTGCACAAAATTTAAGCGACTCAACACTTTGAGAGTTGTTGGAGGTAGAGCGTGAGAGTCATGTGAAAAGTCTATGAAGGAGTCAGAGTTGATAAAGCTCAAGAGGGATAGTTCCGTTGAGAACACCATGGAAAAGAACCTGGAGGGATTCGAGCAGGAATAACTTTGAAACAGAGGAGATCCTCCAGGCGGAGAATCAATGACCAAGGATCGCAGGAAAAATTCCTGAAATCCTGCTGATCGTAGGATCTTGGAGAAGCTGTGTGGAAGTTAATCCGTATGCACAGGAGGGATCAAAACCCATCGAGGTTCGATGTTCGACATTTTCTGAGACAAGAGTTTCACAGTTGTTGAAATTGCGAGTAGCGATTTCCCGATTTCATGGGAGTCGTCGATCATCATAGGGACAAGTGGCATTAGATCCCGGGAGGTCAGGATTGAGCATTCGGGGTTTTGTCGTGCAAAGAACTCGCGACCGGTGAAATCAAGATCCCACGATTCCCGATCACACGAAGCGTGGAGGTGACGTGGCAGCGTGGGACCCCGGGAGCGAGTGGAGTCCATGTGGCATTGAATCGGGTGATCGGCACCTCGGGGCTCGGAGTTTGGAAAGTCAAGTTGTTGACATCGTGAGTAGCGATATCCCGATAGGGAAATCCTCGACGTGAACAGGAGCATTGACCTTTGACCATCGGAGCTCGGGATTCAGGGTTTTGGTTTGCACGAGACTGTGTAATGAGTGTCGTGATATCATGAAACCCGATTTCCCGAGAACAGAAAAGGGAGATCACCAAAGGACAGTCTGTGGGTGAGAGAAATTCCGAACAGGAGTGGAAGAGCAAGCTTATCTCTTCAGGCACGTGTGAAAGGAGGTCCTGGTGGAAGCGACTGTGCCATTGAGGGTCAGTTGCGTCAAAAAATAAAGAATTGAATAGCTAGATAGGGGAGTTTGTACTTACTTGGTCCAGATGAAAGTTTGTTTTGTCCACTGTAGCTCCCAAAATCACCATTTTTATCAAAGAAGGTCTTTTGGCTCCAGAGTCAATTTCCAAATCAACGATGGTGATAATGAGCTACTATCTTCTATTTATAGACTTTTTGGCCTCCTTTTGTCACTTTTTTGGCCTCCCTCATCATTTTATTTATACCAAAAACCCTTTAGAGTGATTCAGGACTTATATGGGAGGGATTTGATCGGGTATTGGGACATTTTTTTTGAGTTTTGAGTAAATTTTGACGGTCCATGCAAAATTTTCCGACGATCAACTTGAGCATATACTTTAGGTTTCTACCCTGATTTTTGTATCTCGTTGTCTTTTTCATTTTCCATAGGATCGATCCCATCATATTGTGACACAGAACCATCATCTCTTCTTTAGAAGTGTCACAACTTGGTGGTAGAGATTACCGGAACATGGATTCCCTAGGTAGATCCTGGTTGCATTATGGCATTCATGCTATCTCTAAAAACACTATAGGCTCGGGATTCCTTATAGTCTTTCATGAATATGAGTTTGAGCCTCATTTGCATGATTCTTCTTTACTCTTGACCTCACCTTTAGGACTCCCAAAAAATAATGTGTCTTCTTTTAATCCCTTTTCAGACCCTCTAAATATGAAAAGATTGTTGAATGATCTTGTGGCCTTTCACGCTTGTTAAACTGAAATTTGAAATCAAGTCTATCTGGCGGTACTTTACCCCTTTATCGGTTCGGACGTTCAACTGTACGAACAAAGGTATACTCTATGGAGCTTCAACTCTATAGAAGAATACTCTCAGACATAATTTTATCCCTTGGCTTGAGGGACTAAACTTACGAAAAAGGAACCCCCACGGAGTCCATAGTTAAGCTCTTTCCAAACTCCCTAAAATGGAAAAGATTGCCAAGTGACCTTACTCTTTCACACTCGTTAAATTGGTCCAGAAGAATATTCCTGATGGAGTCCATAGTTAAGATTTTTTCAGACTCCTTAAAAATGAAAAAATAGCCAAGTAATCTTGTCCTTGTCACACTCGTTAAAATGGTTTTGAATCGACGTCTTATCAGTGCTAGTTTACCCCTTTTTTGAACCGACTATACTATATTTGAAAAATGTACCCCAATGGAGTCTCATTTTATGTTTTTTCAGACTCTCCATATCTGAAAAACCACCGAGCTTACCTTCTCTAGGCTCGTTAAACTTACATCGAAGGATGTTACCATTGTGTGTTTTATTGATCACGTTTGCATACCTTATATGCCAACCTTGTATCAATTTGCTTTTGCATCTTAACACCATTGGCCCCTGGAGGATTTTTCCTGAGTATCATTCTACTAGAACATCAGTCTTGTCCTTGTGCCTTGAGCTTGTATGTTTGCAACACTTGTTCTTCATTTGTAACATAATATTCCTTTATTCTTTTTCCACAATTATTGAAAAGGACAAAAAAAAAAATATACCCCAAAAAGAGGAAGGGAAAAGTATTTTCTTTATTGGTAGCATAATGAGTCGCCCTTGGATAAATCACATCTGTCCCTTTGTTCACCGGACTATGGGATGTAGTATGACCTTAGGAAGTTTTTTCTCGCTATATAGAGTGGTGTCCTCCACCGTTTGGTTATCCTTCCAAACTTATGGAGAGTTTGTGTTGCCTCCTGCTTCGTAGACTTATGATTAATGCCATGTTGCCTAAGTCTCATCATTTTTCATATTATTATCCAAGGGAAGTTTGTCACCAAGCCTGATTCGGCCCCTCTGCATTTTTGTCTCTTGCCCTCATGCTCGACCATCCTGAATTTCCAATCAAGTCATTGTTCGAAATCAATGAAGCCTTCAGTCTGATCATCAAGTCCATGACCGATCAGATGTCAAAGACCTCTGGGTAGTGCAGTCGTACACTCATATTACACTCCTACCTGAGTTTGGAAGATTTTGAAGTTTTTGTTTGAGCTTCGATGACCTCATCTCTAGCCATCATGCCGAATTAGCTTCTAGAAGATGGATACTCTATATGGATATCTTTCTGATTTCGAGATGTCGCTCCGCTGTGTATTGTTCATGGCTACTCTTTATATAGTTATATGGCATGGATCTACTGTGTATTTGATTGATAGTCATGATTCTATTTTATCCTGAGCATGGGTATGCCTGCCTCGGTGAGACATGTGTTATTTTACAGATGGTGCCTCCCGGTTCTTGATCCTTGTGCTCAAACATTCAACACATCAGTAAATATTGGTAATGTATTTCGGCCATCAAATGCTCTTCTTCCCTCACACATTAGTGGGCATCTGTTATAACCCTAAATTGCACCATACCTGCTTACCTGGCATCAGGGCATCTCATATCCCTTCTTTGCCAAAGCACTACTCAACAACTTTTGAAAATCCTCTTTTATAAAGGCCCACGTGCCCTACTCCATTACTGCACACGTGTACATGCTGTTTGACCCAAAACAACCCATGTGGACCGACAAAAGAACGGATAAATGTAATTTTTCGATGGAGCACAAAAGCTATGGGTGAGTTAACTGAAACTCTCGGCCATGCATGGCTGAGGGTTCATCCAAATACCTAGCTCTTTCTAGCCTATAAAAGAAGGGGTAGGGGTCCCATTTGGATGAGGAAAAATATAGCAAAGAAACTCTACCCATTTACGTATTCCCATTGTCCCAACCCTTTAGCCTTTCCTGATGCCAAAGGAGATACAAAGAAAAGTAGTTGGAGGAACATAGAAGAGGTGCCCAGGATTAGGTTTGCAGAGTGGTGGGTGGTCTCAACTTTTGTAAGTTGACTCATTCAAAGTAATAAAGAAAATGCTTTCCCCATCCCAATTCATGAACTTTTTAGTGTTTGATTAGTATATGTTTGGATTTCTAACCCATTAGTATATAAGTAGGGTGCATGTGTAGTTGTTGCTTGTCTTGTATGCAGGTCATCTTTGGAAGGAGTATTGTGAATAAGTAATCAAGCACAATGGAGGATCGACATCAAACGTTGGGAATGAGGTAGGTTGATCTTTCCTTGAATTTACTAAGAAAAGGGGATTTAAATCTAGGGATGAAGGTAGAAAGTAGTTTTTCTTCGGTCATGTCTGCATGCAAAGTTTGAACTCTATTTGCTAGTCTGTAGGGATATTTCCCTCACAACACTGGGGGTTTTATCATATATCCTAGATGATGCTCGTTCAAAAAGTACCTTATAGACATTTTCAATTAGTTTTCCTACACTTAACATATTATGTTTCAGATATAGAACATGATAGACATTGTTTATGTGTTTCTTTACATTTTGTTTAGTAAGAATAGGTACATTATTGTTTCTTTGAAATTTGACTAAGAAATCATTTTCAGGTGTAATATCAGATGAAATTAAAGAATCAATGCATGAGAGTAAATCTTTGTTACCTTTCATGTGATTGTTGCATCCACTGTCCAACAACCATAGATCTTTATGTTGTTCTTCAGTATTGTGGCATGAGAGAAACATACCTTATGAGGTTTATCCTTCATGATGTGAGACATATGCTCTTCCAAATAGATAATCTACTTTCTTCTTTGGTTATTCAGATTCATAGTGCCCATAAATTTTGCAGTAACAAAATTGTATGTTGGATTTGTTATTTGATCTTCTCCCTCTGCCTCTTTGAGGCTGAAAATTCCAATTCTGGTTCTGTTGTCTGTGACCTTGGAAATTATGATTATGATTATATTGTCTATGACCTTCACTTGAGTGATGGTTACCTAGACTTATCCCTCTTCCTTTCTGACCTCTTCCTCTGCCTATCCCTGTGCTGAACGAGAATTGAGTCTTGAAGGAATTAGCTATTGACTCATCTTCTAGATAGAGTCTGGTCTCATGTGTAAATATAGAGCCCATTAATTCATCTATTGAAAAATTTAACAGATCCTTGGATTCAAGGATGGATGTAACAACCATTTAAGATTTCTTTGGTAGGCTTCTGAGGACTTTCTCAACAATTATAATCTTAAAGTTTTTGGTTGTGATGCCTATGCTCTAATTCTGAAACATCAGTGTTCTAAATTAGATCCAAAATAAAAAAAGGCTTAGCTTTCTTGGATATGGTGATGGTATTAAGGGGTATAGGTTGTGGGATCCTATTACCCACAAGATCACCATTAACAGAGATGTAATATTTGATGAATCATCTCTCATCAAATCAAATGTAGATGTTCAAATGAAACTGCAAGAACTACCTAAGTATCAACAGATTCAGTTTGAAACCAGTTCAAATATAGATGAAAGTGAACATGAACAAGTTTCTGAAGATGTTAATGAAGAAGTTCCTGGAAAAGAAAACGTGGATGATGATGAAATTCAACGGATTCTGGATGAACTACAAACTTCCTTAAGGAGGTCTACACGGGTTAGAGTTCCTCCAAGAAGGTATGATGATTTTGTTTCATCAGTTTATTTAAGTACTAATGATCATGAACCTTCATTCTATCAGGAAGCTATGAAGGGTTCAAACAATGATAAATGGAAAGAAGCGATGAAGGATGAAATGAAAGCATTAGAGAGGAATTCTACATGGGACCTGGTAGAGCTTCCAAGAGGCAGGAAAATGGTAGGTTGCAAGTGGGTCTACAAGATAAAGAAAGGTGTTGATGATAAGGTGGAAAGGTACAAAGAAAGGCTCATTGCGAAAGGGTATTCTCAGAAAGAAGATATTGAATTTCATGATATTTTTTCACCAGTTGTAAAGACTATTTCAATTCAAATTGTGTTAGCATTAGTTGCATTGCTTGATTTGGAGTTGGAGCAACTAGATGTTAAAAATATTTTCTTACATGGATATTTGGATGAGGAAATTTACATGGAACAAATGGAAGGGTTTATTCATAATCACAGCAAGAAATTTGTTTGCAAGCTCAAGAAATCATTGTATGGTCTGAGGTAGTCACCCAAACAATGGTACAAGAAATTTGACTCTTTCATGGTGAGCCAGAATTATACGAGTGAGTATGATCATTGTGTCTACTTTAAGAAATTTAATAATGGCATATTCATTATCTTATTGTGGTATGTTTATGATATTCTTTTATCAATAAAAAGCATAACTGAGATCAACAGGTTAAAGGATGAGATGGCTAAGACGTTCGATATGAAAGATCTAGGAGCAACAAGGCGGATTTTGGGCATGGATATATTCAGAGACAAGAGGAATGGTAAGATTTTGTTGTTACAACAGAAGTATGTTGAGAAGATACTTTTGAGGTTTGGTATGAACGATGTGAAACTAGTTTCAGTCCCTTTAGCTTCCCATTTTAAGATTTCTTCAATTTTATGTCCTAGTACAAAAGAAGAAAAGGAATATATGTCTTGAATACCATATGCTAATGCAGTAGGAAGTCTAATGTATGCGATGATTAGTACAAGGCCAAACATTTCACATGCATTTGGGGTTGTCAGCATGTTTATGGAAAATCCAGGTAAAGAGCATTAGGCAATAGTAAAATGGGTGTTTTGGTATCTAAGGGGCACACATGATTTCTGTATCACCTATAACAGTGCTCGTGAGTTAGTCTGTGGATATGTCGATTCTGATTTTGCAGGTGATCTGAACAAGAGAAGGTCAACTTCAGGGTATGTCTTTGCTCTTGTAGGTGGAGCTATTAGTTGTATTTCAAAGCTACATAACATTGTTTCTTTATCCACTACAGAAGCATAATATGTAGCTGCTTTACATGCTTGCAAAGAGGTAGTTTGGTTGAAATGTTTGTTTGGTGAGTTTGGAAGGATGAAGGACAAAGTAAAGTTACTTGGTGATAGTTAGATTATTATTCACTTGGCTAAGAATCCAACCTATCACAGTGAAAAAAAACATATACCTATCAAGTACCATTTTGTAAGATAGTTCATTGATGAAGGTGGAGTCTCTCTTGAGAAAGTGAATACAAAAGAGAACTGCGTAGACATGTTCACAAAACCAATACTGTTAGAGAATCTATGATGGTGCTTGGCTTCTCTTGGATTGTAGAAAAGGTGATGAAAAAAAGTAGGAGAAAGGTATCAGGTTAATTGTTGTCAAGGTGGAGATTGTCAGAAACGGTGACAACTTATTCATCCATGAATAGGATTTCAAATCCTATAATCCAACATTGGTTGTAACCAATATGACCAAGTTAGAATATGATGAGATTACATTTATAATCATTATCGAATGTACATTTTTATAAATTGATGTATGCCCGTAGAGGATAGAGCGTGTCTGAGAGGAGTGAGAGCCTGTTGTAATATCCATTAGCTGAATAATAAGATAGCTGATACCTATTCTTGGTGGACATAGACCAACTTTTGGGTGAACCACGTAAATGACTGTGTTTCTTGTGTACATTCTTATTGATTATCTTATGTTAATTTGTGTTTCCGCATTGGCAAATTACAACAGGTTCCCTTCATAAGGTGGAGTAGAGTTATCAATAGAAGACGAAAATAATTGTCATCCCAAATTTGACATCTTCCCATATGCCAATCATCACAGTCACAATCCATATATTTATTGATTATTCCATTCATTAATGGAACAACATATGGTCATAATAATATTGGAAGGTTTCTTTCATAATCATTAGAACATTTCCATTTTGTAGATCCATTAGTGTTTGAGAACATGAATTTCCTGTGGCTATAATGAAAAAGATAATGATCAGAAGCACACCATATAATATACCAAATAAAACCTGTGAAAATATTCTATCCAATTAGGCTGGTTTGATGAAAATATGAGAAACCAGTCAAAATATATTTTCTTTATAGTCTACCCATCCCCAATGAAAAAAAAACCTTGAAATAATTGATTTTAAATTAGTTATATCTTGAGCTCCCAAATACTAACTGAGACTATTATTTCGTTGCAATAAGTTTTTTTACCGAGAGGATATCATATCTACAATTGGTTTTGGAAAAAAAATTCACCATATTCTATAGAAATTGATCAAATTTTCCCAAACCTTTTTTTTTGTTTGCTAGTTTGTATGTGACCTGTGAGACTAGCCTATGGTTGAGAAGCCGCGAATCATGGGCATATAATCTAGCAAAATCACTCGGAGATCACACCTGACCTAAGCCACACCAACGCTTAACATGGCTGGATTTTTTCTCTCCGCTTGTTTTGAAATGGTGACTTTAACCTCACTGAGTGCCTTAACAACACACTATGTCATTGACTGTCCTACACCTTGGGGATGTCCCAAGCCTCTTTTTTCATTCCTTTGAAAATCTTCAAAGTGAAGTCCATTATTTCTTTGTTAGTATATGAGGACCATGTTGGTATACCTAGTAGAGATGATATGGAGAGGGATGATATGGAGAGTTATGTGGAGTTATGGGAAGTTATAGGCACTACAAAAAAGCACAAGATATGATGTTTTGTTGAATCCCATTATTGGACAGTATAGTGGCTATCTAGTCATTAATTTAGAAGTTATAAGTGAAAATGAAGTTGTGAGAATACATTGTATTATCCTACATTAGGAGAAGGAGAGATGGGTTACTTTTGATAGGATTTGGTAAGTTTTTTTTTTTATCTAATAGGAAACAAGGAACTGTTAGTGGTTCCTTGTATTTAGAGTAATATTGATCAATAAATAGTTGATCCACAATTTTATCTGTAAAAACAAAAAATGCATCAATAACAAGAATGGTACATAAGAATATAAAATGCTACAGAAATAAAAATATGTAGAGAATGAAAGAAGAACATTGGAAATGAGAAGTAAATGACGATTCATTGTATTCCAGCAAGAAGAAAAACTTTTTATCAGATTGGGTGAATTTTGTTTACAACAACAACAAGAGAAATGCTAGTTTATTTCTGATTGAAAAATGTTGTTTCACTTTCTATTTAGTTAATTGCCTAATAGAAAAATCATTCTAATTCTTTATTACGAACTTTGTTGCTCAGATGGACTGGCGAGGGTAGTTTACAATATAAAATCCTATGGGCTCCCTATTTGGTGTCACAATTATTCCTTGTTTAGATTCATAAGTGTCCATGCTTATGCCAACAAGTGAGAGAAAGAACGATCTAATGCTTTTGGAGACATCCACTTGGGATGGGTAGGTGTTTGGACCTTGTGGCCCACAACTTAGGAAGCATAGTGTTGTTGGTGAGTGTTGCAAGTCTAAGAGTCTAGAATCGCATCTGTGAGCAGAGGAGGATGAAAATCTAGTATATTATCCACTGAATCATGTAACCTAGTGGTTTCCTCAAGGAGCGGTGGCTCAAACAACTTGAGATTGTTGACATTGAGAACGTTGTGGATGCCAAGCTATGGTGGAAAGTCTAGTAGATATTCATTCTCACCAATTATTTCGATCATGGTGTATGGACCATAGTACAAAGGGTAGAGCTTATGATGTTTTCCTCAGAATTGATGCTTGTCCAGTGATATCCATACACAATCATGAGGATAAAAAAAAAATGGGTTGCATTGTTTATGGTTCTTCTTCTTCGCATGCCCTTATGTTTCTTGCAATTCCTCTACTACTTGGTAATGTTGTTGTGCAATGTTTTGGATAAAAAATTGCACTGATTGTTTCTCTTTTTGTTGTCGTGTAGACCCCAGGGATTTAAGAGTGAGTGGTAACTCTATGGGATCATTTGGCTGAAATCCCAGAAAAACATCGAAGGGTGAGAAGCCTATGGAGGAGTGGGTGGCCTTATTATAACTTTGTTGAATGACATGCAGATAAGAGTCCCACTACTTGTTTTTGGAAAAGTAGTTGTGAAGAGAGTGGACAATAGTGGATTTGACAACCTGTGTTTGGCCATTAGTTTGGGGGTGAAATGCGGTGGAGGAACATAGTTGGAATCCGAGAGAAGACCATGGAGTATGCCATAAGGTATTAAGGAAGCATGAGCCACGATCTGAAATGATACTACAAGGAATGATTAAATGGGGCCACACATGATGGAAAAAGAGGTTGACACTTTGCACTACAGTTGTAGTTTTTTGACAGGGAAGGAACAAATCTATCTTTGAAAATCGACAAACTACGACCCAAATAGAATCATATTTGCGAAATGTGGTAGGGAGAACACTCAGAAATTCCATGGAAATGGATTCCCATGGACAAGAAGGAATTGGTATAGGTTGGTAGAGACCATGGAGATGATTAGATGGATTATTTTTGTGAATAGAGGGATAAAGTACAAATGAATATTTCCACTTTTTTGGATAATGTTGGCCAGTATAAATGGAATTGGAGATTAAGGATGATTTTGGCTATGCCATAATGACCGCTGCAAGAAAAGGTGTGTGCTTCATGGATTAGAAAGAGACAATCTTCAGTCTGCGACATGCATAACTGATTGAGTTTGTAGAGCCACCCTGCACAAATGGTGTAATCAAGAAATGGAGTATGGTTGACAACTGTAGTTTGTTGTAAAGAATTCTAGACTTATCTAAAACATGGATCTATATCATACACATCCTTCCATGCATCATATGTGTCACAAGGCACTTCCAAAATATGCATAACCTTCATTGGGGGATGGCTTAACAAGTCTTCCATCTTATTGGAGGTCCCCTTATTATATTTAATAACCATGTGAAATTGTTGAAGATACTTTTCCCACTTTAAATGGTGTTTTTCCTTCATCATACTTTGGGAAATGATGAATATGAATGGATGGTGGTCGTTATGGAGGATGGTCTCTTTACCCAGAATGTAGTGGTTCCATTTCTTGAGTGCTTGTAACAAGCTATAACATTCCTTGTCATATGTGTTTTAGTTGACTTTGGCTTCTATAAAATTCTATGAGTGATATGTTACCAAATGACCTCCCTATTTAGGTACAACCCCAATGGAGAATTTAGAGGTATTTGTCTCAATCTCAAAGGGCTCATTCATGTATGGAAATCTTAGAACAGGGACTGAACACAATGTTATATTAAATTTCATAAAATTAGTCTCACCCTCCAAAGTCCATCGAAATGTTTCTATATGTGACTAATGATGCATAGGTCAAGCCAACAACTGTGAGAAGTGGGAGAGAAGTTTTCTATAGAAATTTATTCCCCCCATGAAATTTTTAAGATCATGCATGTTGGAGGGTGCTTGCAATTTCTCCAAATCCTTCACCCTTGAGGGATACAAGCACACACTTTGGGTATCCACTATGAATCCCAAGTACTGGAAAAGTCTCTCCAAATAAGGAATTCTTTTATTTTGCTTGCAACTTATGCTCGTGCAACAATTCAAGCACTCTTCACACATGTTGCCAATGGTATTTCCAAGAGTTATTGAAGATCAAAATATCATCCAAATAAATAATGACAAACTTACACAGCTGTGGTCTCAATATGTCATTAATGAGGCTCATGAATGTGGTTGGTGCATTCATCAACCTAAAGGGCATTACCATCCACTAAAAAATCCAACATTTGGCCTTGAACATTGTCTTCCATGTGTCGGTTTTATTCATGTGCACTTGATGATTCTCAGTTTTCATGTCCATCTTAGTGAAGAAGCAATCCCCTTGTAGGTGGTCCAACAGACCCTCGATCCAAGGAAGCAGATATTAGTTTTTGAAAGTGGATTTATGGAGGGCACGGTAGTGAGTTACGTGGTGCCACTCATAAGTTTCTTTCTTTGAGATGATAAAGGAAGGGGATGCACGGAGTAATGATAAAGGCTTAATGTTTTCAGATTCCAGAAGCTGGCCAATTTGGTGTTCAATTTCATAAGCTTCTTGAGGTGTGAGGCAATAGGAAGGGGCATTGGGTAAGGATGTGCCTAGTATGAGGTCAATGGAATGGTCGATAAAGTGAGACGTGGGTAATCCTCTGGGTTATGTTAAAACATCGAAAAATTCATCGACCAATGGGAGTATGTTCGAAGCTACAGGAGTGGAAACATTATTGTGCTTAACAGGGCATACTAACACAAGGAGATGCATTTATAATTGTTTCTTTTCCAGAAACTGATAGAATGGTTTTAGGAGAAAATGATGTGAGAACATAGTTGTGCTCATCTAGTTGCAGATGATATTGGTGGGATTTGGCATGGTATAAAGTGTTTCAGGCCTGTTGGTTGGGGAGGTCGAGTAATAAGTCTGCACAATATAGATGGGAGACATTACATGTTGGATCTTTGTTTTATTGCAGAATAAATATCTCTTGGAGAGGCATTGTTAAATCTTGAGTTGGAGTTGTGGTCGTGGATGGAGAATCCTCTGTGGACTACTCTTTTTCATTCACCATGGATACCGATATGCCACTAGATGTTGCGTTGAGAATGATTGAAATCTTCAGAAAATTTAGAAGGAAGATGGTACCCTTAGGAGGGCATACTAGAATTCCTTAGAAGGACTTTTATCTCTGAGAAAAAAATATTGTTGAATGGCCTCTCTTCTTAATTATGTGACTGATTGGCTTGGATGCAGGCTCTTATACCAATTGATCCACAATTTTATCTATAAAAACTAAAAATGCGGCAATAACAAGACTAGTAAACAAGAATATAAAACATCACACAAATACAAGTATGTCGAGAATGAAAGAAGAAAACTATAAGTGAGAAATAAATGACCATTTGTTTTCTTTCAAGAAGAATACACCATTTTTATCACATTGGGAGAATTTTTTTTACACCAAAAATAAGAGACTTGCTACTTTATTTCTGACTCACAAGTGATGTTTCACTTTCTATTTAGCTAACTACCTAACAAAAAAACCATTCTAATTATTTATTAGGAAGTTCCCTGCTCAACTCGACTCGTGAGGGAAGTTTACAATAAAAATATCTATGGATTCCCTCTGGTGTCCCAGTAGTGCTTGGGATGCTTCTTGACTTTTAAGGACATCACAAGTGGTTTAGTCTAAGGTAGGAAAGGCTTGTCAATTTTGGGTGTTGAGGGCAAGTGAGAGGTCTTGAGATAGTAGGAGAGGTCTTGAGATAGTAGGAGATTGTAAGGATTCGGAAAAGTACTAGGGTTAGGTTTTCTTGAGGGATGAAGGATGGTCAAAAGAAACTACATTCAAACAAGACAACTTCAAAATGATAAAAAAATAACGTTTGAAAATGATTCTTCAACAATGTGTGAAAATGAAAAAAGAACATGTTTGAAAATTAGATGATTTTTTTTTAGTCCCAAATTATTTTTGAAGAATGAGGAAAAAGAATTAGACCCCAAATATTTTTTTAAAACTTTGTACAAAGGAAAATAAGTACACCTTCTATGTTATTATCATACTAAAATTTAAACTATTGCATAATAATAGTACTCAATATTAATAAAACTCCAAGATCACTAACGTTAATCTATTATTTTTTTTTGGGTTGTATACAGTACGTAGATTCTCCATTTCTATCTTAAAGAAACAAATCAGCACCGCCATCAAAATTTCAAGTATAAATCAAATCTCTTAAAATTCAATTCATTGTTGTTGCATCGAATAACAAAGACAACGGAGATTATGTATATAAAGTTAATAAATTAACATTTCTTATATTCATTTACAGTGCACTCGCATGAGGGAATGGGAATTCTGAAAAAACAGAAGCAACATTTCAATTAAATGTTATATATTAGACGTTGAAAAACAGATTCGTTACTCATAGAATGGAAATTGCGAAAAAGAAAACTAGTCTTTTCATCACAGTGATAGATATTACAAATAAGAAAACTTAAAAAAAAAAAAATGCGAGGAAACAAATTCCACACTAGTTTTCACTCAAAGGTCACATTGATAAGTACACACAAGCAAATACATATTCCATATGAATAAAATAACAATAACTATCATATTCTTTTAAAGTTTTAATTACTTGCATCTCAAGAATTAAAGATTAGGCTCACAAAGAAAATAATATGTAAAAAGAAACAAAAAAAAAAATAGATTATAAACATAGACATATAATTAGAAAAGAGATGAAATAATTCATATAAATTAGACATATAATTATACTAAAATACGTATCATATTCTTTTAAAGTTTTAATTATTTAAAAAATTAAGAATTAACTTCAAGAATAAAAGAATATGTAAAAAGAAAGAAGAAACCACACATAAAATAGTTCATACAAATTAGACATATAATTAGAAATAAAGATAAAATAGTTCATGCAAATTATTTACAATAAGGTCCATAATTAAAAGAAAAGATAAAATAATTCATACAAATTGCAATAATTAAGTAAAATATCTATCATATTTTTTTAAAGTATTAATTACTTGCATTTAATAATTAAGTTCAGAATATATATATATATATATAAACAAGAAAACACACTATAAACATAGATATATAATTAGAAGAATAGATAAAATAGTTCATATAAATTAAGCATATAATTAGAAGAAAAAATAAAATAGCTCCCAATGATGTTTATAATTAGAAGAAAAGATAAAATAATTCATACAAATTGCAATAATTAGATAAAATATTTCATACAAATTAGAAATATAATTAGAAGAAAAATAAAATAGTTCATACAAATTATTTACAATGATGTCTTTAACTAGTTGACATGAGTTTTTCCTATTAAAGATTGATGGGATTTATGTGTGCACACAGAGTAGTACAAGAGCATGAACAAGTCAAAAATTCAATAGTACAAAAGAATGAAGAAGTCAAACATTCAATCTCTTTCAAAATGTTGAGTTGCACTGAGTTAATAATCCTGGCTAGTATTTAAAATATTCATAAAAACATTTCTATATTGTTTTCAGATGTGTTTCTTTTTGAGAGGTCACAAGTTCAAATCAAGAGGCGTGTAGGGTATGTATACCTCCGTAGACTTTATCAGTCAAATGGCTGGACGGAGTGGTGTTACTTGTCCCACAAACAAGGGGGTCTCATACACCAATTTGATGTGGCTTGGCCGTGACCTTAAAAATAGATTATTATTATTATTATAATAAAAAAAAAAATCAGGTGCATTATTATTATTATTATTATTATTATTTAAAAAACCTCATCTTTAAGACTTGCATTTTCATTATGTTCGTTTATGTACACTCAATGAAAGTTAAAAAAAAAACATGTATTCATTTCTTGAAAATAAACAAATCTTTGAGCCACATCCCATTTTATTCTCAATTTTTGTTTTTCTAAAAACTTATCATATCAACCACTTTTTCCTTTATAATATAATTGTATTAAATAATTTTTAAATAAATTAAAAATGAGTTTCCAAATAATTAAACCATAAAATAAATTCTAAAATTCTCACAACCACTTTGAACAACTTTAAACATAAGTAAAATTCTCACAACCACTTTGAACCGCTTTAGTCATGAGTAGAGAATTTTCTAGTGTGCCTATAAAAGAGAAGCAAACTATCCTATTACATATAAAGAATATGGAAGTCCAATTGGAATGCAGAAAAGAGACCAAAAGTGCACAAAGTGAGATAAAATAATTTGCAATAAAATACATGACCACATATTAAAACATATACAACATTCCTAAAGACACGTTCCCTAAATAACCATGCAAGACCATAATCAAGATTATTTTAAATAAAATCTTCTTTGTATATAAAGACATCTCCTGATGATACGAAAAAGCATAAGAAAATAAGAAAATGAATACCTCAAGCAAGTTGATAAATTACATCAAAGTTTCTCCATTATATCTCCAAAGGAAATAGGCCAAGATCGACTTAGAATGTTGTATATTTGATCAACTATACCACCAAACTCAATGTCACAAGTATAAGGAGTAACGTGCAAATATCATATCACTCTTTAACTAGTTGACATGAGTTTTTCCTATTAAAGATTGATGGGATTTATGTGCGCACAAAGAGTAGTACAAGAGCACGAACAAGTAAAAAATTCAATAATACAAAAGAATGAAGTCAAACATTCAATCTCTTTCAAGATGTTGAGTTGCACTGAGTTAATAACCCTAGCTAGTATTTAAAATATTCATAAAAAACATTTCCAGATTGCTTCCATGAGCTCATACACAATGAAACACTAAATAGGTTTTAGTCAATTGATTCCCAATCACTCCATGAGCTCACAAATAGTGAAACACAAGATGGAGTTTAATAAATTGATTCCCAACCACAAAGAATTGATAAGCATTGATGTGGAGTTGTCCAAACAAAGGCATAGGACATGTTATATATATATCTCACATGTAACATGTCCTATGCCTTTGTTTGGACAACTCCACAATGTACACAGATTATACATATGGTGAATTTATTATATTTAAAATGCACATGCATCATAACTTTTTCCTTCTGAGCACACCCACCCACTATTGTTTACTACACAGTTTTAGTGTCGCATTTCACAATATAATAAACTTAGCATGCACATCTACACATTCTTACTTAATGCACACGATGGTCAAGCCGAAATTCCAAATTCGGCCAATTTGCAGTTCGAATTTTGTCTTAAGTGTAACTAAACTCATGCAAGGCTCAATGTTGAAAGAGGAGCTCTGCAACGTCTTGTTGATCTATGGAGCATACAAGTTTAGTGTTGAGACAATAGCTCTATTACCAATTTGTAACGTCCCCATCCACCCAGATTGGGCCATGCTAATCCATAATATGTTCTGACATTACTCTCATACTAATTTGTAACATCCTCCAACCACCCTAGGTCACCCAACCTCAACCTCTTAGCCCTGAGACAATCAAACTATAACATCCCCACCATACAACTGATCAATCTATGTAGATTCTACTATACACAAAATTCTACGGATTATTACTTGAAGTAACACGCTCAGCCCAAACTTGAGTCGTGCCACACAAATTATAATAGCGGAAGCACCATTCTCCTTTTAAAGAAACATTAAGTAGCGTAAGTAACTCAAACAACTACGCACTATAGTATTGATCCCACAACACAATCATGTGCACAACCATCTTTGCATCATGCACCGCTTTTGATTTTGTTGTGTGTGGAGTCTACTTACTTGAACGCACACATAAAAATCCAGTCTCATGTGCACATAGGTTACTTTCCTCTGCACCGAGCAACTCAGTCCTCTTCTTGAAGACTCATAACCAAAAACAAAAGTTTAACTTAGCAAACAAAGCTACCATCAACTGACATACTCATGCACAACTACAAATATAGGCTATAAGTAACATATTTACATGTACAAGCAACATTAAACATAATAACCAAAATTTCTTATATGTGACTACATACAAGAATTAATCCATATCAATAATAGAAAAATCTGCACATAGTAAACAAGACAATCACATAAGAACACTTATCTTTTATGAAAGTCACCAACTATGCACATAAATCAGATGTTCCTTCCATCCATAGACTTTGTTTCTTATAAAATTCCAGCAACAGGTCACCCTCGATGTGGGGCTTAACTCCACAAGGTAAAAAGGGTTCCTAACGACAAGTTATGGTCTGAATGTCAATGGGTGAAATCACGGAGGTGGGTTACACTTTCGTGACAATCAGGTCTCCAAAATTATGAAAAAAAAATTCCAGCCAAACGAATAATCTTTTTCGGCCGAAAGATATTGTTTTCGGACGAACTATTTTTCAGCCGAAAACATAAATGTCAAATCAAACAGTGCAATAACCGCCACCTTGATTTTCATGTACAAATTTGGTCGGCCAGATATTTTCTTTCTGGCAATCTTTTTTCGGCCAAACAATTGTTTGACTGAACTATGTTTCGGCCAAAAAATAGCTCGTCCGAAAAATTGTTCCGCCAAACTATCTTTCGGCCGAAAGATTGTTTATTAACGACACATCAAATTTGAAATGTTTTAGAAAATTTGTTGTCGTTTGCTGTTGTTTGTTGTCATTGTCGTGAGTTGTTGTGTGAGGAGGTCGTCGGGAGGTCATGGGCATAGGGGATGTGAGCACATCTGAGGTCGTCGGGAGGTCATGAGCGTAGGGGTCGTTGACAGGTCCTGAGCACAGGGGTCGTTGTTGCATTTGCAACATGTAAGTTTCTTTTCAATTGATGTCATATAGGTTTTATATTATTTGTTTTAAATGTAAATTTTTGTATTTTTGGACTGTGAGGGGCTGTGGGTTCTCAGCACTGTGGAAAATCCGTGGGTATGCCCACGTCTTTGCCATAGGGTTGAGCACCCGTGGCCCCCTCACAGTCCAAAAATAGGAACCACCTCATGTTTTTCACCATTCATAGTGATCATAATATGCTTAGTGTAACAAGTTTTTGGATAAAAGGAACATTCTTGTTTCACTTGGTAATCTTTATATTGTTAGTGTACGGAATATTCTTAGTGTAACCTTTATATTGTTGTATGTTTGGACTGTGAGGGGGCCGTGGGTGCTC